>PVKP010006624.1:0-81898 GCA_004027715.1 Plecturocebus donacophilus | reverse complement strand
AGGGTATGCCATCATCTTCTTTGTTGTATTTCTATTTGCTTATTTCTCAAAAGAGTGGGGTCTGAAATGATGTTCATAGACAGCCAATGTGTTATGGGCTTATAACACAATGGCTACAGATTCAAAGGTGAAAGCACATTGAGTGATTTTACCTGGGAAGGAAGGTGCAGCATGTAGCTCCATTTGATGGCAGAAAGGTTGGCAACATACTAGGAAGTCAGCATTCTGACTCAACAGATCCCTTTTGGACAAGTTGTGTAAGTAGAAATGGGGTTCCTTTGGCCATGTTACTGGAAATTTGCAATTAAAGAATGTTGTCCTTCTTTTTTTTTTTTTAAAGGACTCCTGTGAATTAATTGTTGACTCCTTCTGTATGACTAGGTACCTGTACTGGGCTGACTGGGATATGCATGCCAAAATCGAGAGAGCCACATTGGGAGGAAACTTCCGGGTACCCATTGTGAATAGCAGCCTAGTCATGCCCAGTGGGCTGACTCTGGACTATGAGGAGGACCTTCTCTACTGGGTGGATCTTAGTCTGTAGGTGTCTCTGGTTACTCATGTGGATGTTAAGAAGAGTTTTTCCTCCCATTTCCAAAGAAGAGGGATTTGTATCATGTGATGAAAATATAATATGCCAGATAGACATTAACAAAATTTATAGAATCACAGTTTTAGGAACTATATTTATATTGTAATTTGGTGAACATACCTGTGAAAATTTATCTATATCATGCATTGAATAATTATGAACTAAAAGATATCTAAAGATGCATTACTAAATATATCTGTAATTTCAGCTATAATTATAAATGTATTTTATCAATTAATAACTACAAATGAAATTACTCAATTTACATTCTGCAGGCCCTAGGTAACTGCCATCAAATCTGAATGACTTTTAAATGCCCATTGATATTAAGTTTTTTTCTGGGCTTTAGCATTCAGTGTCTGTTAGAAAATTCTTTTCTTTACTCTTTCTTCTCTGGCAAGGTTCTCCTCAGCACATTTCTTAAAATTTCCCTTTTGTCCACTCTAATTTTGTATGTAACTTCTCCAAGTATCCCCCAGATGTTTCACATTCCAGTCATCCTAAAGGAATAGTTGAAGGGATGAAATGATTTTTGCCTATAATGGCTGGTGTCTACATGTCGGGAATCTTAATTTTTCTTGCGTATTTCTTTGGAATTTTAGTCTTGTGATGCCAGGCACCTAACATCCTGATCTTTTCTTTATTCTCCTATTTGAAACAAAGCAGTGATGCTTTGGGTCTAAGCTTGGATTATTCTAGGTAAACACCTCAAGGTACTCAATAAATGTCAAATTGAAAATGCCACTAAAAACGTGGGGTAGAAAAGTTTTACTGTGCTCAACACTGAGTTCCATGCATTACATGGGTTATTTCACATGTTCCTGTTTCTAATGTCAACCTGGTTCCTTTTGTAGGATTACTATTCATATTTGGAAGTCAATGATTTTATATAGGCCATTGTTTGATAAGCAAACAAGATCTCCCATAACCAGAAGAAACATTTCTAGCTGCCATATGCCCCACTTGAAAAGAAAGTTGGGCGCTTGTGTAAACAATGATGAGGCCCATGCATTGGGTTGCCGGTTGAAAGCTTAACTCATTTGAGATTTCAGCTTTTTTATTTTTGTTATTTTTGTTTTTTGCTTCATTTTAGGCAAAGGATTGAACGCAGCACTCTGACAGGCATGGATCGTGAAGTTATTGTCAATGTAGCTGTTCATGCTTTCGGCTTGACTCTCTATGGCCAGCATATTTACTGGACTGACTTATACACACAAAGAATTTACCGAGCTAACAAATATGACGGATCAGGTCAGATTGCAATGACCACAAATTTGCTCTTCCAGCCCCGGGGAATCAACACTGTTGTGAAGAACCAGAAACAACAGTGTAACAACCCTTGTGAACAGTTTAATGGGGGCTGCAGCCATATCTGTGCACCAGGTAAGGCATTGACCATGAAAATTTAAACATGAGAATAATGATCACAATACCAATGGTAAGGAAAGCTGAAGCTCTCACCAGGAGAAAAAATATCCAAATTCTCTTTGATTTTAGGGTAATTTGTAAAACAGACCTGGGGCTATATTTTGAGAGGAAGACTTTGGTAGACTTATTTTCTATTCTATATGGAGCCCTTTTTATGAAGGCATTTTGTTTTATTTTTGAGATGGAGTCTTGCTCTGTTGCCCAGGATGGAATACAGTGGTGCGATCTCGGCTCACTGCAACCTCTGCCTTCTGGGTTCAGGCAATTCTCCTGCCTCAGCCTCCCTAGTAGCTGGGACTACAGGTGCACACCACCATGTCCAGCTAATTTTTATATTTTTAGTAGAGACGGGGTTTCACCATATTGGCTAGGCTGGTCTCAAACTCTTGACCTCAAGTGATCTGCCCACCTCGGCCTCCCAAAGTGCTGGGATTACAGGCATGAGCCGTGGTGCTTATCTTATGAAGGTATTTTAAATACAAGCTTGATGGAGTTAGAAAGAAAGATAAAGGCCTTGGATGCCCTAATTAATGTCTTGACTAGGAATTCCATCAATGAGCCTACCTTCCTTATAAAAGGATTTACATTTTCTGCTTAAGAGGTGTTATTTATAGTTTGAAATATTACTGGTGATATTTGCAGGTGGGATCTTACATGCTTTATCACGCGTTGAGCAACAAATCCATGGGAAGATGTGCCTTTTGACATTGTTGCTTTGCAAATTTTGCTTAGAAGAGAGAGTCGTTGATATTTCCTGTTGTTTAGAAGGAATCAGCCCTTTATTAGAAATTGGTGATTGCTTTTCTTGATGGAAAAGTGACTCAGAATATAGCTGAAAGGTTAATGGGCAGAATTTCCATGACTTGTCTTAGAGAGCATTTAATGTAGACGCTGTTGCAAGTACTATTGTGGAGGAGACAGTGTGAATGGTGGCTGCATCCATCTTTTGCTTCTTCTGGGACTATCTTCATTCAGGTCCAAATGGTGCTGAGTGCCAGTGTCCACATGAGGGCAACTGGTATTTGGCCAACAACAAGAAGCACTGCATTGTGGACAATGGTCAACGATGTGGTGCATCTTCTTTTACCTGCTCCAATGGGCGCTGTATCTCAGAAGAGTGGAAGTGTGATACTGACAACGACTGCGGGGATGGCAGTGATGAGATGGAAAGTGTCTGTGGTGAGTTGGCACTTTTGGTAGGAGCTAATGACATCTTGATGTCAAGTGTTTGGTACAGAATCCTGCTGTGTGTGAATGGGTTTGAAATGTGTGGCTAGGCATCCTGGTAGAGCTGAAAATGTTTCCTCTGATAATCCAGACTGTTTCTGTTAAATCACTTTTGTAGTGGTTAAGAGCACAGGCACAGTCATTATCCTGCTGATTGTATTTGTAATCTGTATAGCCCTGGGAAAGTTACTTAATGTCTCCAGCCTCAGACATCTCATCTATAAAATGGAGCTACTACTAGGGTCCTTGTGAGGAGTAAGAGAAACAATATGTAAAAAACCCTTAGTATGAGACATAGTATATGCTAAGCGTGGCTTAGCTTGGGACTAAGGAAACATTTCATTTTACTAATTTTCATAGCACAAAGGTTACTATTTCAATAATTTTGTGAAAATAATTTCCAATCCTCAGTTTCCATCTGAATGGAGTGAGTAAAACAGTGGACTTTCTCAGGCAGTTCTGAGGTTGGTTACATTTTCCTAGCAGACTGTGATAGGGCTAGGAGTTTTTATTTTCCTGAAATAAACTATAATTACATGCTTTTCTGTGGTTGAGATAAATTGAGAGTATAGAGAAATAGAATGACTTTGATTTGTGCTTAAGTTACTTGATTTGTACATAAAACAACTTAAGAAAGGGGTACAACATGTTTTGCTTAATCTGACTAATTTAAAGTGTTATCTCACTTTGCATGCAGTCCGTTTTGCAGCGTTTTTTGCATTGGAAGGTAAATTCGAAGTGTCCCTTTTATTTAATTGTACCTTTTAAAAAATTAGGATAATGCTTTAATAGAGAGGGTTTGTTCTCATATTTTTCCTCTTCTTAGCACTTCACACCTGCTCACTGACAGCCTTCACCTGTGCCAATGGGCGCTGTGTCCCATACTCTTACCGCTGTGATTACTACAATGACTGTGGTGATGGCAGTGATGAGGAAGGGTGCCTGTTCAGAGACTGCAATGCCACCACAGAGTTTATGTGCAATAACAGAAGGTGCATACCTCGTGAGTTCGTCTGCAATGGTGTAGACAATTGCCATGATAATAACACTTCAGATGAGAAAAATTGCCGTAAGTGTATCTTAAGTGCTTATTGTGCTTTTGGGTCTGAAGTCTTGGATCATGGGAGATGCTATAAAAACAAAGGTGTCTATGGCCATGCCACGCTGAACGCTCCGATCTCGTCTGACCTTGGAAGCTAAGCAGGGTCAGGCATGGTTAGTACGTGGATGGGTGCTGTAGGCTGTTAAATATAAAATATAATAAATAAATGAAGGCTTTCCAAAAGAACTCTTAAATATTTATCTAAAACATGAATTTTTGGCTGGGCATGGTAGCAAGTATCAACAAATGCCAATCTTGTTTCATCTATTTCTCCCTTTTTATAGTATTTTAAAGTGACTCCTAGACATGCACTTTACTGATAACATTCTGGAAAACAATTACCATGCAATTATAATGCCTGGCAAAATCAGCAATACTTACTTAATGTCCTTTTGTACCTAGTCCATGTTCAAATTTTGTCACTTGTCCCCAAAACATATTTTTACTCTCTGTTGAAATTAGGGTTCAGATGAGGTCTACACATTGATTTTGATTGTTATAATTCTTCAATCTCTTTTATGCTACAGCACTTCCCACTTTTTAATGTCATTGATTCATTAGAAAAATTGGATGATTTATTCTGTAGAATATCTCACATTCTGGATTTGACTAATTTCATAATTGATCCGTTTAATTTATCTTATCCCTCTTCTTTCCTGTGAACTGGTATTTAGACCTAGAGTTTTGATCATAACAGGTGCAGTTCTTTGGGTAAGAGTATTTCAGAGGTGGAGCTGTGCATTTCCTGTTGCATCACCTCATGAGGCACATGATGTTTGGTTGCCCCACTTGAAGTGGATTCTGGTGTCAGCCTGAATCTTCTCTTTGAAGCTCCTATCATCGTTTCACCCAATGGTCTTAGCACCTATGGGTGGTTGTTCCATGAACCCATTATTTCTTTAAGGGTTATGAAGTGGGCACTTTAGAATTCTTGTATTCCTGCCACATTTATTAGCTGAAGTTTTGTAAAGAAGACATTTCTCTTATTAGCTTTTATTGGTAATTATAATCTACAGGATGAATGCCTTTTTCTTGTCAATTTTCAGAGTAATGATTGGTGACAAAGGAGCATCAAGTTTTTGTTAATATTGTATTGAACTCTGATCTTTATGTATTTGATGAGTTTTAATATAGGGCTGTCAACTGTTCTTTTTGGTGCCCAGTTGTCTAAACTTAGGCCAATGGGGGTCCTTAAGTTGTATTTTCTGTTCTTTGACATGACTGCAATCCATCTTCTTATAGCTCCAGCTTGTCTTATGCTTCCTGTCCCAGTTCTGGAATTAGCCTGTTATCCAAGGAGACCTCATTCCTTTTGTGGTACTTAGAAATTATCACTGGGTTGAGGTGCTCGTTCCTACTTAGCTTTCATTGCTTCTAGTCCTTTTCAATGGTCAGGGCTAGAAAATATAGTTTTTAAGGAAAAAAGTTTTTATTGATATTTCCCATTTAAATTTAAGATTACAGGTTGTTTACATTTAGATTTTATAATCGCATTTTCTTCTCATGCTTAAAACCATGGTTTCTCTTGACATTAATATAGTGACTTGTTTGTTTTATTCTGTAGTAATTTTAAAATGCCTATAATAATTTCAACATTATTATAACCAGTCAAATATATTACCAATAAATCTACTAAATGCAAGATTCTTCTTGCTTTTTAGATTATGTCCCACTAGAGATATGCAGTCAAAATACTGATTTTAAAGATATTTGGATTTTTTTTTCTGCAGGGTTATGCTATTAACGATATATGGTTAGCTTCATTTATTGCTCTTTCCCAGTTTTATTTTCTTTTTTCATTTTCATTTTAATTTTATTTGTATAAAATAACATACATAGTTCAAAAATTAAAACTTTTTGACAAGGTACATTTATAGAAGTCCTTCATTTCTTCCTCTCCTTTCTGCTTCCTCTGTGCTCTTCTCAATCTATCCAGAGAGATGACAATTTTTGTTAGTTTACCTTTTCTTTGTTATTGTTTTTAATATAAGCTTCTCTCTCTTGCTGCACACACACACACACTTATATCATTATTTTTCTTATACAAAAGATAGCCTACTGTTTTGAATTTTGCTTTCTTGCTATTAAGAATATATCCTAAAGATCATACTGTCATTCCTTTTCAGTATAAAGAAATCTTTACTCCTTTAATAGCTACATATTACTCCATTGTGTGGAAATGCCAGTTTATTTTACCAAGAGTTAGAACTCTTGTTGATACTATTAATTGATGAAAACGGATTAAATTACCAACCAGTGTCTCTTCTCCCCAGTATCAGCTGGAAATATGTCTTTTTACTATAGAATCCATAGGTATAGATATAGGTATAAGTGTCATGGATCCTGCCTTTCTAATAGCTTTGAAAATGCCGCCCTTCCAGTGGTTTGAGTTTTACAATAGATCTGTTAGCATGGATACTGTTCAGAGTACATATTTGGTGGATATATTCCAAATGTTTATCTGGTTGTCTTTTTCAAGCTGATCACACTTGCCAGTCTGGATACACAAAATGTCAGAATTCAAATATTTGTATTCCTCGAATGTATTTGTGTGATGGAGACAATGACTGTGGAGATAACAGTGATGAAAACCCTACTTACTGCAGTGAGTAAGATAAAACTGCTTCTCTTTCCACCGTTCCAGAGATGCATGTTATGAGCTAATAAAAATATATGAAGTGTGGGTATTTGGGCTGATTTCAATTGTCATTTCATGTTGACCTTCTAAGTAAAGATGGTAGACAGTTGCTTTTATATGTGATTGCAGGAGTATGAGAAGCTCTTTCTCTCTGTTCCCGGGCTGGAATTCCCAGACCGCAAATATTTCTTCCAGAGATCTGCTACTATTGGAAAGCCATTTCTCCCAGTGTTGAAAGCCTTTCTTCTTCATGTACTTAGGCAGAATTTGCCTGTTAAACCCTTATTATTTACTCTTAATATTATTATACTGGCCATTAGTAACTGAAGACTTTTTTTTTTCAGACAGTCTCACTCTGTCACCAAGCTAGAGTGCAGTGGTGTGATCACAGCTCACTGCAACCTCTGCCTCCTCGGCTCAAGCCATCCTCCCACCTCAGCCTACTGAGTAGCTGGGACTACATGCATGCACCACCATGCCTGGATAATTTTTGTATTTTTTTTGTAGAGAAGGGGTTTTGCTGTGTTACCCAGGCTGGTCTGAAACTCTTGGACTCAAGTGATCTACCTGCCTCAGCCTCCCAAAGTGCTGGGATTCCAAGCATGAGCCACTGTGCCTGTTCAGTAACTGAAAGTATCTTTATATCGCCTAGATATGTTTGAATTCAGAAATCTTTATTTTATAGTTAGCAAATATTTTTATAGTTATACAAACAATTTCCTGTATTTATAGCTCAAATTAAAAGGCCTTTCTTAAGTTTGATAATTGTGAAACTATTATTGTAAACAGATACATAATTTAAGGATTTAGTAATTGTCCTTCTGTGTTCTGGGTATATGTGGTTAAACTCTTGCCATGGGTCCCTTCCCAAGGAAACCAAATAATCAAAATTATTTGTCACCAAGCCAGGCTACAGCACAAGAAGAGGAATCTGATCTAGTAATAGCAGTGCGAGGAAGAGGAATTCAGGATGCAGCCACCAGATAGGGCTAGATGGATTGGAGTTAATGCTGACTTTTCAGGGACCTGTGCTTTCATGTCAGTTTTACCTTGGCAAATAGTCAGATATCAGGGTCCAAAGCAAGACAGCCTTATAGACCAGAAGAATTATAAGACTTGAATTAGATGTGCACCCACACAACAATTTGGAAAATGCATATGACCAGAGTTACCTAAAGGTACTCGAGAAAAGTGTCAATGTTCAAACATAGGTAGAGTTTCCCACTTACTCAGATAAAAGTCTGGTATTCCAAGGTTGAATAAGAAGATAACTTTGCCAACTTTCTAGAATTATTATCTAACATCGCTAAAAAGTTGTGTGCAGAGTGAGCTCAGATATAGTCATATTATTGTTTTGCTTTTAATTATTATTGCAATGGAATTTATTTAATTTTACATTATAGTAGAAAAATTAAACCAAGACTTATAATTTGTGATTTCATTTATCACAAAGATAGTTCTTTAGTATTTCTAAAAAATATAATGGTTTTTTTTTTTTTTATTTCTGGAATCTAGAAAAAACAATTGGGGAACTAGGGCAGGATTGACTTCCTTCTGTCTCCCATACTTCAACCTCCCCACAGAAAGCTTACACCAACACCCATTTTCCAGGCTCAGTCTTCCTTTCTTGGTAACTATTATCTAGCTCAGAGATACAGGCAGATTGTTAAGACTGATGGGAACATGCTTGTGTTTTGCTCATGGGTTTTTATCTTTTTTCCCTTCAGCAGCCACTCACACGTGCAGCAGCAGTGAGTTCCAGTGCACATCTGGGCACTGTATTCCTCAGCATTGGTATTGTGATGAAGAAGCAGATTGTTCTGATGCCTCTGATGAACCTGCCTCTTGTGGTAAGAGAGTAAGCAAGCATGAAAAACATCACAATGCAGCTAGATAACTTTGGTCTCTTCCAACCACTTCAAATACAGGCCAGGGTCATGGCTGCTGAATGCTTGCACTTTCTGCCCCAGCTTTCATCTGGAATGCTAAAACCACTTGGAGATATTCATTGAAGACCTGTTAGTGCAGAGCACTGTGCGGAGAGCTGATCAGGATATGGAAGCTGCTGATGGATGCTGATAAAATAAGATTATATTGATGATGCATCTAATACGGTGATTGGCTGATAGAACTTAATTTTAGTTGGCTCTCAACTAGAGCTTCTGAATTTGCTTGAATGCTTGCTGGCCCAGAAAGCTGTCAGAAGATCCAAAAGTGACTGGAGTCATGTACATGGGGAAGGAGTATATTAGGAGCATGCATCCTCTTTCTGTTCTGCCTCTGTGCCAGCTTATGAGCACAAGATCTCCAAGAAGTTGCAGGGGCATTTGGTTGTATTCCTGGGGGCAGTTATGCCTCTTTACTTTTGGAGGCTGCTATTTGCCTTTGCAAGTTCTAATCTATATCCATGCACATTTTTTACATAATTGTAAAAATATAAAAACACAATCTTCTACATTGCTTTAAAAAACCTGTCAATAAATCATATATTGCTATATAGGAGTCAGAAAACTATAGCTATAGGCCAGTTGCTGGTCTTTATAGATAACAGATACATTTACTCCAATGCAGCCACTTAACATCTATGGCTGCTGTCCTTCTACAATGGCAATGTCTAGTAGGTGTGACAGAGACCGTAGGGGCTGTAAGCCTAAAATATTTACTACCTAGTTAAGAAAAGGTTTGCTCATCCTTGTTATATAGTCTTCATACTGCCTTTTAATGACTATAATATTCCATTGAGTGGTTATAGTATCATGTTAACTGCCTCTATTATTAAGCATTAGGTTGCTTTTATTTTATTCCTTCATTGTATATATTGTTGCAGTAAATATTAACACCACATTTTTAAGACTTTTTTTGAGGATATTTTCTTAGGATAATTAGTGTAGTTTTATAGCTGAAGTCAAACTATTTTTTATTCCAATTTTCTCTCAGGTTTAAATTCTGTGTTGGAGAGTGGTATTTGGAGTACTTCACTAAGTTCTTTTCCCTGAACACTGGAAGTTTTTTAGAAAGCAAAGGGCACATAAGTTTTGAGGACCTGTAAAGGAAATAATTATTAACTATTAGATGGGTGGAATAGTCTTGGAGGTTGGTTCAAATGTTTGAATTATTGGTTCAAATATATGAAGAATGAATATGAGTTTTTAAACTTCTCTATGGTAATGAAAGCCATAGTAATAGCAATGAGTACCAATGACCTGATATATTTAAATAAAAATAATCACATAATTTATATATGATATATATCCTAATTGTAGTAAAGTAATAATATTCAGAAATATATTTTAAAGAAATAAGATATACACAAAAGTACAATTTACATTTTGTCATCCTTCTTCCATCCCCTCATTCCTCAAAGATAATCACTATTAAGTGTGGATGTGAATTCTCCTTACTTTTATGTATCTTACTTTACTTTTACATATATTGATATATAGTTTTTAAAAACAGAGTTTTACTATAGACATATTTTGCAATTAGCTTTTTCAAAAAAGCTTAATATCATGTCAGCAAATACAGACTTGTCTCATTCCTGTACACTCCAAAGAATACTTTGAAATACGAATGGTCCGTGTAATTTTATCCTTTTCCTAGTGGTTAGACATGTAGGTTGTTTCCATTTCTTCACTATGAAAAACAGTGCCAGGATGAACATCCTTTTAGAAACCTCTTTATGCACAAATGGAAAGATCCTTATGGTCTAGATGTCCAGAAGCGGTGCTGCTCTGTCAATGGGGATATGTCTCTTCAAAAAGTCTGGATCAATGTACACACTTTTCATAGCAGCTTCTGAAAGAGCCTGTTTCTTGTTACTGTTATTAGGCTGTGTCTTTATCAGTTGTAATTATTTTTTCTTTTGCCTTAGGCTAATTCCAGGGCACCCTGGGTTTGGAAGTCTATGACACCTTGATTAGTTAAATAGGAACACGTGGGATTAGGGTTAAAGCATCTGAATTTGTGATGGCTAATTTGAAGTAGAAGAGTGACTTATTTTAATTCAGTATTTATTGAACAGCCATGTTGTAGGAATTTTGGGCTGTGTCAGTGAGTAAGACAATGATCCCTGCCCACATGGAGCTAATATTCTAAAGAGGGGAGACAGACAACCAATCAGTAAATTGTCTAGTATGTTGAAAGGTGGTGGTAAGTGTTACGGAAAGAAGGAAAGAGAACAAGGAATTGGGGATGGGGAGTGTAGGCAGGAGTTTGCACAAAATGAAATGGTTTTGGAAGAAAAGTAGATTTTAAAATGGAAACCTGAAATAGTAGGTAATTCATATCTTCCCTGGGAAAAGAACTGCTCTTTCTCTACCATACCCATAGAGAATATTGTATCTCATCTTAGTACCAAAGATAATTAGGGCTTTGCACTGTCAGTTGACTACTTTTACCTCAAACTGTTGGTCACTGGTACTAGTCTCATGAATATTACTAAATAATATGTATTATTTAGATGTATATGACATCTAGATGTATATAACTAAATAATGCTGTTTCAGGTTTTCTAAACAGCCCATGCTACAGCCAGCTTCTCTCCAGATTCCTGGACTGCAAACTAGTTTTTTCACTGAGAATGCTATTGATCGTTTCAGGTCACCAGGTGCGAACATGCGTCAGTGATGAGTTCAAGTGTGATGATGGGAGGTGCATCCCAAGTGAATGGATCTGTGATGGTGATAATGACTGTGGGGATATGAGTGATGAGGATGAAAGGCATGAGTGTGGTAAGTGAAGCTGATTAATTCCTCTGCAAAGTCACATTCCGGAGAAATGCAGTAGAGTTGTTTTTCTGTGTTTGGAAAGTATGATTGCAGATTTCTTTTTAATTGAATGGACACTGATGGAATGTTACCTTTGTTTTATCATGCTGGAGTGTTTGATATCATCCACTTAAATGCTTCAGAATGATGAAAAATGACTTTCCGTTTACTTTCTTTTTCTTGCATTTGGCTAATGGACGTAATGTCCTATATTTCTAGGGCAAAAAACCTCACAAAAGACTTTCTTGGCCACTTTTTTTTTTCTTTTTTAGAGACAAGGTCTTACTCTGTTTCCCAGGCTGGAGTGCAGTGGTGGGATCATGGCTCAGTGCAGCCTCTGCCTTCTGGGCTCAAGCAACCCTCCCATCTCAGCCTTCCAAGTAGTTGGGACTATAGGCCCACCACCATGCCTGGCTGATTTTTTATGTATTTTTTTGTAGAGATGAAGTGTCACTATATTGCCCAGGCTGGTCTCAAACTACTAGGCTCAAAATCCCCCTGCCTTGGCCTCCTGATGTGCTGGGATTACAAGCATGAGCCACTGCACCCAGTGGTTGGCCACTCTTAATAGCATCTTTCACAGTATAACAATGAATTGTCTCTAGTTTACTCTGTCACCTTAAAGTGATATGGAGGAAGGGGTGTTATGCCTCTTGAGTAGACCATTTTCATTACCAACAGGGTATGGAAATCTTAGCTAGTCCAAGAATTAGTCTCACCAGTGTTAGAAGAATGTTTTTCTATGGTAGGGCAATAGACTCAGTGGCTCCCTGCTGCTTGCATCTGATGACACCTTCCTGTGTCATGACTGGTGGTGGGCCACAACTCCACATTTACCCTATTCACCCTATCAACTGACATGGGTGGTTGACAGCTACCCATACATGGATTGTGGGGTATGCATTTCTCTCACCTCTCTTTACCAAGATCTCCTTCTTTCTTTTGTTTCCTATTCTCTTGCAATGAGACTGGATAAAATACCCATTCTTTTATTTTGTGGGCACTAATGATTCGATGTCAGCATCTCTCATCTCTTTCCACATGGCATCACGGTTTCTGACAACTCTGTTAACATATGCCTTTCCTCTCCACCCCAGTACTGCTTGGAGTGGTGGCTATAATGTAGTTGAAAAAGCACTAAATTTGGAGGACAGGTTTGAAACTGTAGCTCTTCACCTAGTTTCATGACTTTGAGACATCCAGTTAACTTGAGCTTCAGTTTTCTCGTCTATACAACTGGTGTAAAAATACCTGCCTCACATTGTGCCTGTGTGATTATACTTTGTAAACTAAAAAAGTTACCAAAATATAAGGCATTTGGTATCCAATTAACAAAATGGGAGTGGTTTTCTGAAGTCCTAAGAGAAAAAGTATGACCATTCTAATGTATTTAATGGAAAAATAAATGTGGCATTTTCTTATATTGATGTCTTTGAAAAAGCCAGGGTCCAAAGCAATTTAAATGGAACTTTTGGAGGTATATTTATTATGCTCTATTATTACAATAGCAACATGATTTGTCTACGTGTTTTCTTCCCATTTTCTTTCATCCTTAGAATGGTAAGTAACATTAAAGCAAAGAGAATTAACTGCTGCACTGAGCTATCATGATTCTTGTGTGCTTTGGTTTCAGAGCGTCAAAACTGCTCGCATACTGATTTTCTCTGTGTGAATAACAGACCTCCGGAGAGGAGGTGCATTCCCCAGTCTTGGGTCTGTGATGGCGATGTGGATTGTGCTGATGGCTACGATGAGAATCAGAATTGCACCAGGAGAACTTGCTCTGAAAACGAATTCACCTGTGGTTATGGACTGTGTATCCCAGCTGTATTCAGGTGAATTGAGGATTCAAAAGTTACCCAGCAAGCCTCAAATGTCCACGCAGCCTGGGTTGACTTACCTATTAGACACAGTGGCCCATGATGCTTTTGGTGGCCTATTAAAATGTTTGGATTCCTCTTAAAATCAAAAGAAAAAAAAGAACTTCTACATCAAAGAAAGTATTTTAATATGTGATAGTAGTATATCTGGCTTTATATCAATATGCCTGCATTAAAATGAAAAAAGTTAGATACTTAAATAAATCATTATATAATACCATATTAACAATTTAAAATGAAATATAATTTTTAATATTTTTATGGAGGAAGGAGCCCAAGAGGGCCTGTGAAAGACAGAATCTGGCCTGCACAGAGGGCCACAGAGATGACTGGAGAGGGCTTGAGATAAGAATTCTTTCTTGAAGCTGGTGACTCACTTAGTTTTCCACTTGAGGTGGAGGCATCAGTATTACAAGAACAATTTCACTCTCCTCTCTCTACTATAAGAAAAATAACAGCACAAGCATCATGATAAATAGAGGTTGGCTCTTAGGCTCAGGGTCAAGGAGAAGCAGGTGGAGTGAACTGAGACAATGTCTCCAACTAAGGGTGCAGACATTGATTAATATCATGCAGGAGTGCTGGGAGGCCAGACTTTCTAATGTTCTCTTTTTGTGAGAAGTTGGAAATCTGGATTTTCATATGAAATAGTCTGATTTTAAATGCTGGAAACAAATTTTGAAATTCTTAAAACACCATGTGGGTCACACAGATTCAGCTCACAGCCTGCTGGTTTGGGGGACCTCTTCTGCAGCGTTCCATTGACTTTTCACCTTTCTCCAAATGGGCCTCTTCAAATGGTTTATATACTTTCTTAATGTCCCAACTTCTCATCATCCCACTTAACAAATATTTGGATTATGGACGGAAATGGAGAAGAAGAACAATTTGTAAGTTTCAATCCTGATTGACTAGGAGAATAGTAAGAGCATTAACAAAAGTAGGCAAGTCCAGAAAAGGAGCTTGCTCAAGGTAGAAGGTGAGTTTGATGTAGTAGGACTTCTTGAGGTGAAAGTATGTCTTAGGCATTTGGGCACATGGAACTGGGGCCATGAAGAGATGTTGCTTGTGTCAAGGACTATTGAGGGATACACAGGCACACTGAAAGCAGCAGGAATGGCCAGCTCCCAGCATGCAAAAGGAGACGATGGGAAAGATATACTAAGTAGGCACAAGATTAGAGCAGCAGAGTCACAGGGGTCATTGACTGGAGGGGCAGGCAGCTAATCAACAGGCACTAAGGTACCACTGGAGTCCCGTGTGGTACATGATTGTGTGTTTATTGTGGTGATCTTGAGGAAAGAGGAGGTGAAGGAGCAGGGACTCAGCAGTGATATTAAAGGAGATAAATGCTATCAAGAAAATGCATTCTGTGAGTGATTCATCCTCTGATGAGTGGACATTGCTGAGAGGTGGTAGTTTGTGCACTGACAATCCAAAGACATTCAAGAGATGGAGCTGTATTCTTTTGTAGTGAAGCTGCAGTAGATTTGCTTTGGATTTAGGTAATATGGATGTAATGTGTAGATTTTTATTTTTTGCAGCTAAAGTGGATAATTCTTTGTCTATATTTTCTTCCTACTGCTCAAGAGTTCTATTGTGTTGTACTTCAATAGCTTTTCTGAATTTCATAAATAGCTAATAGCATTAGTCTTAGAAGTAAATATATTTCAAATATCTAGGCTTAGACTCTAGGCACAAGAACTGCGGCAGGTGTTAATTTTGATCAGACTCCAAGTTATCTCTTTGATTCCTCCCATTCTGAGCTTTCTGTCTTCTTCCTTTATCATCACTGTGATCTCACACATTTCCTCCCTCCCTTTCTCCATTTCTCCCTTGTTCTTTCCTTCCCTTTCTCTCTCTCTCTCTTTTTTGCCTTGAGCTTTTTGAATTTCCTTGAAAAGGGCTATGATAGAAGAGAAACAAAAATACTGTTTGTTTGAAAACCTGAGCTATCAGCTTTTAAATAAGTCAAAAATCTGTGTGTCTGGAGTCGCCTCCACTAGGTGTGCTGTTAGAGTGCATCTCCTTGCTTGCTTGGCAGAAAGTGTGCTCCCCTATTCGGTACAGCGGGACAGGAGATCATTTTTCCTATTGACTTTTTTTTTTCTTGGCTTATTACTGATGCCGCTGCAAAACATGGATGATAAGACAAAGTGGTGACAACTTGGTGTTGAGCTGGAGTACCGACTTGCCATAGTGTCTCAAAGCTTGGTGATTCATCTGGTGACTTGTTTTTCCTCATGCATTGGATCTAAATTAGAGAAAGGAAAGCATTGGTGTTTCAAACCATTTGGAAATGAGTTAAATAGCTCCCAGGAGACCCAGTGGAGCTGAGCCAGTCTGCCTTGACCACAACTTTCTTCACAATTACATGCACACATTTTGCTGTAAATTATGTTGACAAGGCCCTGGGTTTGTGGGTGGCTGTGCTGGTCAGCAGATCTGGTTATAGGTCAGTTGTAAAACTGACCACATTCACTGTTGGTGCCTTCGTATCTTGTAATGCTGTATATGCAGCTCCTATGCTTTCTATACTAAATTGTTTAAAACCATTAGCTTTGTTCATTCTTATCAAAGGTTCCTTTATGCTTATGTGAGACCCACTTTAGTCATCATAACTTTTATGGGCTGTTGGGGCAATATGGAGAAGAAAGGCCAGTTTGGCTCACAGAACTTCAGGAAAATATGTTGTCATAATGATGCCTGCATATGTTAGGTCCCAAGATAGCTTCTAGTACTACAGCATGCCTTCTTCTTTTGCCGGTATGCCATGCTAACCTACTAGCTTGCCCTCATTCACATCACCATGGAAACTCACATCTCATGATAGATGGCAGGAGTGTAATGAAAGAAGGAAGAAACAGAACTGACAATGTAAATGTTATTCCAGTGGGAAGATACGTGTTCTTCAAGGACATACCCAATAATCTTATCATTTATAATATACAGCACTCACCCAATGAGTTTCCACTTGGGTATGGGCACTTCTATTGTGTGATTACCTAGTACATTGCCAGTGCCCACCAGCTGTCTCATCTGTTGACCATAGATAGTGCCAGGGTGCATAAGCTGTCTCATAGATCTGATGTATACCAAAATTACAAAAGTTGTATTTAGTTGGTTTGCCAACTAAGGAAAAAATGAATGCAATTATTTTTAATAGCTGTAGATACACGTTTCTAATGGTAGCAGCCAGCCCTTGAGGAAGTTGTGTGGAAACTTCCTCACAACTCTGGGGGAAAGGGGACCAGGGATACTGATGATCTTGTTGAAATCATTGGCCTGGCACTCAGGTAGATAGAAAAGGAGCAAAGCCCCAAGTAGGTAGTAGTTGAGGTTTGTTGTCAACCTCTCTAAAAGTGGTACTGGATCTTGTGATACAGGTGTGACCGGCACAATGACTGTGGTGACTACAGTGATGAGAGGGGCTGCTCATACCCGACCTGCCAAGAGAATCAGTTTACCTGTCAGAACGGGCGCTGCATTAGTAAAAGCTTCGTCTGTGATGAGGACAATGACTGTGGAGATGGATCTGATGAGCTCACGCACCTGTGCCACACCCTACAACCCACGTGTCCACCTCATGAGTTCAAGTGTGACAATGGGCACTGCATCGAGATGGTGAAACTCTGCAACCACCTAGACGACTGTTTGGACAACAGTGATGAGAAAGGCTGTGGTGAGTACAACAGAGGATTTGGGAAAAAGAAACAGGAGAGACTGAATATGGATTCTCAACTCGTTACGACTTAGACTTTCCAACCTGTCCTCTAACTACAAAGTTACCATAAAGTCACTATTCCTGATGTAGCAAAAGGTTACGAAGGTTTCTTGGTATGTAAGACGGGAACACACATTATTTTGGACCAATTCTTTACTTAGACAGTCATTAGAGAGAACAGAAGATGAACAAATATTTAGGCCATCATTTAATGTCATAGCCAAATAAAGTACTCAAGAATGAAGGGAACCTTGTAATGACTTTTTGCCTGAAGCATCCCTCTTCTAGGGCTCCTTGGCCTGTTCTTCATTTTCATTCTCAGGTAATTGAATGGGAGAGTTTAATATCTCTCTCACCCAACCACATTAGTAAAGCAGCTGAGAATCTATAACATGAATATTGTTTGTTTAGCACTGTCTTGAACGCCATAATACTGGCAGTTCATCCTCTTTGTGGTGTTTAATCCTTGTAACCATTGTTTCATGTATGTTGGTATTGCCTCTGTAATAACAATGTAAATACTTGGAGGGATTGATTATATAATTTCATTAATTTTGTTTTCTTTATTCTACTGGTTCATTGTCAGTACTCATTGAATGCATTTGCTTAATGGACCCAGAAGTATATAATGTAGTTTTTGTCCTTATATGAAGATAAGATTTATGTGAAATAACATCAAAATTAAATACTACACAGAAACTGCTGTGGAAATGTAGAGAAGAGAATATCTATGCATAATATTAAAAAATCTGTTCAGCAAACCACCATGGCATGTGTTTACCTATTATAACAAACTTGCACATCCTGCTCATGTACCCTGAACTTAAAAGTTCAAGAAAAAAAGAAATTAAAAAAATTAAAAATAATCTAAGAACTGGCTTTTGCTCTATTATAAGAAAAACTTCTGTAAGTTTCTACCAAAGTTTCAAAAACCATTTAATAAATTAAGAAAAACTTGTGTTATATTATACATTTATACAAAAATAACATGGAACTTTCTTATATTTAGTTTTAATTCATATAGATTCCCATTACATTTTAATTAATTTGGCTTTACCTAAACTATAAGAATGAAATTCTCAATAGTACATAATTCAAATTAACATTTTTAGTTTGAAGAGGAAGTTATCTCATTAGGTCTTTTCCAAACCTGTGAAACATCCAGTCTTATAACTAAAAGGAGTCCCAGTGCTCTTGTGTACCCTTTTCTCTTTGCAGATAATAAGACTGTAGCTTATTATCTGGGAAATGAATTGTTTGGGGGGTGCACAGTAAACTAGCAGCAGAACTTGGCCTGATATTTGGATCATGGATTTTGCAGTGCATGAAGTTTTAATCTATTGCTCCTTGATGAGTGGAGAGCTAATACAAACATGCTCTCCTCCCTCCGTAGATCATTTTTGGGTGAGGTTTTCCATATGTTACAGGACCAGCCAGAGGGACGTGTAGTGTTGTGTTGCACCTAGTGTTGAGCTCATGCCATCTTGTGAGAGGCAAATGTATGCATCTCTTTGTGGTTCCACGTTCAGTGATGTCACACTGGAAGCCTGAGGTTGACTGTGGTGTGAACAATCACACTGGAAGATACTACAAATCAGAGCACTTAGAAAATTTTCCCTGAGCTCTGTTTTGCCAGCACACTGGCCAGCCTCTTTTCTTCTCCTCTTCTTTCTCCTTTCTCCTATATTAGTTTATTAAACTACTGATGAAGGAGTACATTGGTGAGGAAGTTGAAAATTAGTGACTTTTCAATAATCCACAGTCTTGGGAAGTCTCTGTTGTCTGTCTTATTTTAGCATGATTCATTAGGAATTGACACTGTTTAGTAGAAATGTTGACTCTGAACCATTATAGTGTGTGGTTGTTGATATTTTGGGGTCTCTAAGCACTGCCTTTTACCTGCAGGCATTAATGAATGTCAGAACCCTTCAATCAGTGGCTGTGATCATAACTGCACAGACACCTTAACCAGTTTCTATTGTTCCTGTCATCCTGGTTACAAGCTCATGTCTGACAAGCGGACTTGTGTTGATATTGATGAATGCACAGAGACGCCCTTTGTCTGTAGCCAGAAGTGTGAGAACGTAATAGGCTCCTACATCTGTAAGTGTGCCCCAGGCTATCTCCGAGAACCAGATGGAAAGACCTGCCGGCAGAACAGTAACATCGAACCCTATCTCATTTTTAGTAACCGTTACTATTTGAGAAATCTGACTGTAGATGGCAATTTTTACTCCCTCATCTTGGAAGGACTGGGCAATGTTGTGGCATTAGATTTTGATCGAGTAGAAAAGAGATTGTACTGGATTGATACACAGAGGCAAGTCATTGAGAGGATGTTTCTGAATAAGACAAACAAGGAGACAATCATAAGCCACCGACTACCAGATGCAGAAAGTCTGGCTGTAGACTGGGTTTCCAGGTAAGAAAACATTGATGAGCTTTTTAAAAGTTAAAAATTAAAAAAAAATTCTAACCAGGTTTTCATCTTGATAGGAAATTAATCTTTTCAACTTGGGTTAATATGTAGATACATTAAATGCTTCTGCAGGTTTATTTTCTGCTTTGTATCTGATACTTAAATGAGAGATACAGAAGGGAATGTCTAATTATTTTAAGAATTTATGGTATCTTTTTTATGAAAAGAAATTGCAAGGGAAGAGAGTTCACTGTTGCTGGCTATTCACTTAACTGGAGATGATATGAGGGAAGATTCATGCATTCATTGGTGCAATCAGTCATTACTTCCTGAGTCCCTCCCACGTGCCCAGTCTGATGACAAGCAGTAGAAATTTTGAGGGGAATGAGGCAGACATCCCCCTGCTTTTCTGGAATGCATAGACTTGCTTACAATACTAGTCATTGGTTGGGAGCGGTGGCTCATGCCTGTAATCCCAGAACTTTGGGAGGCTGAGGGGAGAGGATCGCTTGAACCCAGAAGTTCAAGGCCAGCCTGGGCAACATGGCAAAACCTTGTCTCTATGAAAAATTAAAAATTTAGCCAGGTGTGGTGGTGCACACCTGTGGTACCAGCTACTCATGAGGCTGAGGTAGGAAGATCCCTTGAGCCCAGGAGATGGAGGTTATAGGACCGAGATCATGCTATGGCACTCTAGCTTGAGTGACAGAGTGAGATCTTGTCTCAAACAAAACAAAACAGAATGAAACAAACAAACAAAAAATAACAGCCAATACTAGTCCTTCCCCACATGGGCTGGTCATGAGAACTGGAGAATGGCTAACATGAGACTTTTGCTCTGAGACTTCCGTTCTGTAAACTGGCAGTCTTTAAGGCAGGCCAGTGACACTTTAACTAAACTACCAGATCAACCACACTTCTTAACATCTTGGTTGAATATCAAATCTGTCAGATTCTTGGCAGCATAAACTAATTGGCCTTGTGGTCAGTAGACATCAAGCTGCAGCCATTTATGCAGTGAAGATTCTTGTTGTAGTCAGCCCAGACCTCCAGAGGAGTCTTCCCCATATCCTCCTATCTGACCACCTTAAGGGTAAAGATCCTACAACAGATGAGGAGAGTTTGCTTCCAGTTCTCTCTGATCAGTAGCTGGCCTGACATAGGTGCTGAGTGCTTGCTGAATAATGAATGAAACATTGACTAAGCATTCCTATTTTATATATCAGTTCCTGTTTTACATATCCTACATGTCACAAAGTATAGTGATTAATGATTTCCAGGAACAGAACTGAACATGGTACTGTTTTTGCCACTATCCTTTGTTCCAGTGCATAAAAAATAATATTTGAACTGTACGATATTGTCATTCAGCCCTCTCTCTCAGAAACTGGTAGAATGACATTTCTTTTGGATTTCAGCTACTTTCCTCTCTATCTAGGTGTGTTCTTGATTAGACGAGAATTAACTACATGTGGCGAAGATGGGCAAGAAAGTCTGGGCGAGGGTAGGGTGAACTTTTCTTGAAAGTCCAGGAAGGCGCACAACCAGGCTCAACATTCCTAAAACACAAAGGGAGAATGGAGCCCAGTTACATTTACATTGGTAGGGGGCAGTTCTGGGATACTAGCTACACTGAAATTAGAAACAGTTTTCTCTCCAATATTAATAAATATTTCTGCTGCCAACACTATGTGTTTGGTTTCCAAAGCCCTTACATTTGATATAACTTTTTAAACCATTATGCACGTTGGAAGATACTGTTAGCTGTCAGTCATCTTAATTTTTCCAGTAGTAGAGATGGAATGTCTTCTCCATGTTCTCTTGAAAAGAATCTGTTTACAGGATGTCTTTTGATTGTGGAATAAAGAGAAATTAATGGGAAAGCAGTAAGCTCAACAGAGTAGAGTGCCCTATGGGGTAGCCAGGCTACCAGCACTTGAATGATGATAGCAACAGGAATAATAATACGACAAGAATAATAATAGCAGCTCCTTCTAAGCGTGTTGTGATCTGAAATAATATAAAGTTTTAAAAAGTCCCAGATCTAAGGCCTGGCATTTAGCAAGTGTTCAACAATTAGCTACTATTACTGTCACTATTCTTGGTGTTTTCAATGATGGAATCCAAGATTGTGGCCATCTCATTCATCAGGATTACCCATTTACCCAAGTGAATTAACTGACAAGACTTGTACATATATATGCATACTCATTCCTTCTTGCTCAAGCCTGAAGCAATGCTACTGTCCTAAATTAAACTATTCAGATATCCAGCATGAATGGATAAGGGGTCACTTATTGCAAAGAGGCATTCAAGTCTTTTGGAAGGGAAATCATTCTTATTCCAGTTGGAATTGATTATCAAATCCTAAGTGAACTTCTCATTATAGGGGAATTTAACCCTTCACAAGGTTATGGATAGTTTAAGACCCTGGTGAAAGCCATGGGCCCCTTGCTGGTTAATAGCAATTAGGCATTTATACTCTAACAATTTCACATTTGTTTTAGAGAGTACACAGATCCTCAAAGCTGGCTTCCCTGATTCTGGGTAGACTTTGAGTTAAGAACACTTACCTTATAGAAAAAATAAATTTTATTAAATAAAAATATATTTATAACTGAAATATCCTTGGGGTAGCAGTTTCTAACAGATCCTAATACATTTCTAAAGCTTCTTAACGTTTGATTAAGTAAAACGTGTCACAGGTTAAGAAACTCATTTTGACAGCCTGTCTGACAGAGGCAGGGATGTCTCTTTATCCTACGGATGTCATAATCTTTATCTTAAGGATGTCATAAATCAGAGTTTCTCTGTTCAGTTTCAGTGACACACTTAGACAAGTCTGTTCCTTGACTCTACCATTTAAACTGTAATTCATGATACTCACCTCTGCTTCCCTGTTCCACTAAGCCTTTGCGTTGCCTGGAGAGGGTGCCTTATGCTGTGTGAGGAAAGTAAAACCAGACCCCTGATGTGAGGTGTGGCCCCAGTATTTTCTACACGACACCACCTTAAAGTGGGAATTATTGCACACAGTCTTGCACCCTCTGTTGCCTCACTTCAGAAAGACCAACTTCCTGTTTTCCCCTGCCCTCATTTGCGTGAAGAAAGGTGCCTTGTAACAACTGTCTGTGATGCTCGGGTAGCTTGGATAGGAAACGGGGTGGCTAAATATGTACCATTTCACAAAGTGACTGTATTAGTTAACTCCTGGCTCTCCATTTTAGAAAGCTCTACTGGTTGGATGCCCACCTGGATAGCCTGTTTGTCTCTGACCTAAATGGTGAACACCGCCGCATGCTGGTCCAGCACTGTGTGGATGCCAACAACACCTTCTGCTTTGATAATCCCAGAGGAATTGCCCTTCACCCTCAATATGGGTAATTGTCTCCCTGCAATCCTGGGCTTTTCTTTCACCTCCCTAGTCCGTCTCTGTTACCAAAAAGGCTGTTCATGTAGCTATCTCAAGGCCAGTGTCTTGCTGGGGTCTGTCTTCTGCTTTTCCTACTGGGTAAATCGTTTAGCGTAATGAGTAGAAGCATGGCTTCTTCACATCATCATCAGCTGTTCTGTTTTCTTTGTCCTGACACACTTTTGCGCTTTTCAAGTCGTGTATTTTGGCTACATGCAAAGAAAATTGTGGTTTTGAAAAACCAATTTCTTTACTGGACTCTCCATGTCAAAGCCACTGAAATCCAGTTAATTATGTTTATTTGTGAGCACTTTCTGTACTTTGTCCCCTTCCTTTTTCTTTTAAAGATTATTTGCTGTTAACTCTCTTTCCCTTCTGAGGGGCTCTGTAGAATGTAGACTCCTTTTCTCTAAATGGAGGAAAGGTGTATATTTTGGCTACTGACTTCTTTTGGCATCAGGGACTGACCCTTTGTGTTTGCCCTGACAGGTACATCTATTGGGCAGACTGGGGTCACCGTGCATACATTGGGAGAGTAGGCATGGATGGAACCAACAAGTCTGTGATTATCTCCACCAAGTTAGAGTGGCCTAATGGCATCACCATTGATTACACCAATGATCTACTCTACTGGGCAGATGCCCACCTGGGTTATATCGAGTACGTACATAGAAAAGCATAAAACAATTGTGTAACTGTTTATTTCGAACATCAGAGCTTGTGATTCAGTCTATTCCCTCCATTGTCTAATTGGCCTGTCTGTTGGAAGTCACTCAGAGGAATTCATACTTCTAACTAAACCTCTATGGTATGGTGCAGTAGAAAGAGAGTGAACTTTGAAGTCATATGGATCAGGGTTTATGACCTGGCGTTTTTACTTCTTATTGTTTTTTTCATCTAGAAAACGGGGCTAATAATCTCTCCCCATGGTAGTCAGCTCAGTGTGCAACTCATCTTAGTTTTTTAATCTCTTTACTTTGCTCTCCCCTATGAAATATATGATTAATAAATTTTAGTATTTGAGAAAAGGGAAAGAATAAAAGGATTTGAAAAACTTTCCCTAAAATACTTTGGCACATTTATGGTTAAATACAGTGCAGTGTTTTAGGTAGCAGTGGAGTCTGTTAACATTGATCTAATATGATGAGACATTTACATCTTTCTGGTAATAGGATTTTTTTTAAGGTGTGTTAAATATACTGTCCAATAAAAAATATTCATTTTAAAAAAGATGATACACATTATTAATCAACCAATATACATATTTATTTTGAATTTTGCTAGTTATGGCCTAGATGGACCATAGTAATGTCTTCTGCTTAAGCATTTATGAGTAATGATCCAGGTACAGCCTGTTGCATTCAAAAGTGTGGAAATGCCATTCATTCAGTAGAGTGATTTCAAAGTTGCTGTTTTGTTTTTTTTTAAATAGAAATTTTGTTCTTCTGTTATATTTAGTTTGCTGCCAAAGTCAGCATAGAAAAGTTTGAAGTTCCCTAACACCATACTCCCTTGGGACGTGCCACTGAAACAGAAGGAATACCTGGCACACTAGTGCTCTTTCTTCCTGTGCTCATGACAGGCATAATTAATCAATCCCAGAACTTTCTCTTGTTGAATTGGTTCTTTTGCTACACTAAGACAGCCCTTAGCATTTTCACTGCAGAATTTACCATAGCAGATACTAACTCACTCTTAGAGACCAACTTTAATCAGAAGCGTAAAGTATTACTTCTAGTTTACTTATACCATTTTGATGTGATATACCGATGGTGATACCCTTAGCCCTTCCCACAGTGTGTGCATCCTCTCTTGAAAGGCACATCAAAGAGCTGAGTTAGCTTCCCATACCATCCTATATTGAACCAGTAGGAGCATCAAGATACTCAAAGAGGCCGAGTGTGGTGGCTCATGCCTGTAATCCCAGTACTTTGGGAGGCCGAGGTGGGTGGATCATGAGGTCAGAAGTTCAAGACAAACCTGGCCAAGATGGTAAAACCCCATCTCTACTAAAAATACAAAAATTAGCTGGGTGTGGTGGTGGGCACCTGTAATCTCAGCTACTCGGGAGGCTGAGGCAGGAGAATTGCTTGAACCCAGGCGGCAGATGTTGTAGTGAGCCGAGATTGTGCCACTGCACTCCAGCCTCGGCGATAGAGTGAGACTCTGTCCCATAGAAGTGTCAACAACTTTCTCACTGAATTTTGTCTTTCTTTGGGTCTTATAGATTATTGTGGATCTTGAAAGCTTAGTAGGTTTCACTCAGCATACATTTAGACACTGTTTTCAGGAGCATTAGAGGTGAAAAAAGAAATTTCTAGTTGCACAGTATTATGTTTACTTTTTGATAAGATCTAATATAGATTATTTGTATAGATGGATTCTAAAATTTAGGCAGTAGATTTCAGTCTAAAAGTCAAATCATAATATGAGGCACTGTGATCTGGGAATGAAGGAAACTTTAATATTCATGAGCCATGTTAAATTGGTTACCTGGAGAGGTAGCAATGACTGTGTTCAGAAATATATTTCATAGACACTTAAGGCAATATATTTTTATAGAGCATCCAGTTAATTCCTTGTACATCTTGGGATGCACCAACACATCACTGGGGCTTTGCCTGTAGTTCTACCCTTGACAAAAAGTACTCATAGATGTATCTGAGATCTCTACAGAGATTACACAGGAACTGAGTGTCAGGACTACTTTCTGGCCTATGATTTTTTTAAAAAAATAGATGGTGGCTAGGTGCAGTGGCTCATGCTTATAGTCCAGCACTTTGGGAGGCTGAGGCAGGCAGATTGCATGAACTCAGGAGTTCAAGAGCAGCTTGGGCAACATGACGAAATTCTGTCTCTACAAAAATTAGCTGGATGTGGTGGCACCTGCCTGATGTCCCAGCTACTTAGGAGGCTGAGGTGGGAGGATCACTTGAACTTAGGAGGAGGAGGAGGTTGCAGTGAGCTGACACTGTGCCACCGCACACCAGCTTTGGCGTCAGAGTGAGACTGCCTCAAAATAAATAAATAAAACAGATGGTGACTAATTAAAGATGACAATTTTTGAGGATTTGAACTTACGTTATCTCTAGGAGGTAGAATTTCATTAACTGATTTGTGAATTCATTTATCCTGCAAGACATTAGAGGAGAGAGATTTCCTTTGTCACGTGACTGTTTCTGCTTACTGCTGCAGGTACTCTGATTTGGAGGGCCGCCATCGACACACAGTGTATGATGGAACACTGCCTCACCCCTTTGCTATTACCATTTTTGAAGACACTATTTATTGGACAGATTGGAATACAAGGACAGTGGAAAAGGGAAACAAATATGATGGATCAAAAAGACAGACATTGGTGAACACAACACACAGACCATTTGACATCCATGTGTACCATCCATATAGGCAGCCCATTGGTGAGTAAGTGGTTGAGGGGTTTGGCATGGTTGCCCTGGGTTATGTGCATGTCATGATTGTCTTTAAGCATGAACTTTATGATTTACAAAGAGTTTGTTGTTACTTGTTAGTGTTTCCTTCAAAGCATATGCTGAAAGTTGAGAGTAGGTAGATATTTTTAGAGTTTATCCCTCTTTCCTTGGGAAAGACTATGTAGAACTCTCCTTTTTCTTAAAACTTGCTCAATTCTTTAAGATCATATATTTTTCTTTGTTTTTGATAAGATTTAACAGTTATTGTGTTGCCATATTTACTTTATCTATTTCTATGGAAAGACTGGAGTATTTTAAAGGAATGAAAAATATGGCATTTCAGCCTTGAATACTAAATACTAAATAAATGTGTATGATATTGTATTGTGTATAAAATAGATATTTTTCTTATCTTCTAGAAGATAATATCAAGAGCAGTGCTTGTTAGTGTTTCATAAATAAGAGAACTTGTTTTTATTTGATTGTGAACTTATTTTTATGCAATTAAAGCAACTTTATGGTTTAGAGATAATGTAATAAAGATCTGGAGTAATTTTTGGGATGGACTGGTTTTTATGGGTCTGCTTTGTTGTGATGTCTTGCTAAAACATGATAACTTGGAATTAAGGAAAAATGAGAATTAGCAAAATAAAGCAATTCACTATTTCTTTCTGGAAGTTAATATTCTTCATATCATTTTATTAGAAGTTTAAGTAAATATTCGGACGCTGAGGCAGGAGAATCCCATGAACCCGGGAGGCAGAGATTGCGATGAGCCGAGATCACACCACTGCACTCCAGCCTGGGTGACTGTGTGAGACTCCGTCTCAAATAAACAAACAAAATAGGAAGTTCAAATAAATATTCAGCTCCAAGTGGTGACCCAGAAAATTAGTAAAGATGCTGCTCAGTTTATTCATCCTCATTAGTTTTGGCCAAACTTCTGGTACCTATATACTTGGAATGAGGGAATGAATATAGCATCTGTTGGAAATTAAAACTTTAACCTATGTCTGGGCACATGAATATAAGCTAAGTTTATTGCCTGCTGTCCCAGGACTTAGAGAAACACATCTTTTCTAGTCAGAAACACCAGTGGGTATGGCTCACTTCTGGTGGCATATAAAGTAACTTTCTCAAAGCAAAGGGTTGTCCCTTATATAGCTCTGTCATCTGTTTTGTTTAGGAACTTTGGGGAAAATAATAAATCTAGGATGGTTGTTTTTCTTGCTCTCTAAGAGGTGCTGAGTTTAATATAAAGATGTGTAATCAGCTAATCTGTGCTTGATACTGTCTTTAAGCCAATGAACATATTTTTTTTTCCACTAGTAAGCAATCCCTGTGGTACCAACAATGGTGGCTGTTCTCATCTCTGCCTCATCAAACCAGGAGGAAAAGGGTTCACCTGTGAGTGTCCGGATGACTTCCGCACGCTTCAGCTGAGTGGCAGCACCTACTGCCTGCCCATGTGCTCGAGCACCCAGTTCCTGTGTGCTAACAATGAAAAGTAAGCTCTTTCCCCTCTCCTCAGTGCCTCTCTAGCCCTTGGACAGACATTCAAGGCTCCAAGAGATGGGAGTTTTCTAATGAGACAAAGTTTTGGTTAATTAACTTGGTTCATGTGGAACACAGCAAGACTCTCAGGCTCCAACTTCAGATAATCCTTTCCACGAATAGAAGGAATTTGTTAACCAAAGTGTTATGCCTTTATATGCAAGCTTTCATAGAAAGGGAGCAAACTGTGTATTTCTCATTTCTAATTGTCCTAAGTGTTGAAACCAGAGTGTATGAAAGCACATACTGAAAAATAATCCTCAGAAGTAATAGAATTTCACTGTCTTTTCCAAGCCTATGCTAGCCTAGCTCCTTAGCTGCCTATGCTAGGGGCTCTAGGGTTACACATTCAAAGCCATTTTTGATCATTGTGTTTGCTATGAAACATGACCACAGATTATTTCCTTAACAATGTCCACAGGCCATTGATGACTAGAGGACCAGAGTTAGAGAGTGGCATGGAGAGAGGCATTAATGCAGATTATGGCATCTAAGTTGCAGAGGTAGATGATTGTGGCAATTAAATAAGATGTCTGAGATTAAGAATCTAGCATACACTTATTGTGAGAAAGGCCCTCAACAATTGTTATTGCCCTCCAACTTCCTAAACAATACTTGAATGCCGTTTATATCACCCTGGCAGACAATCTCAACCAATCACTGCTCCCAGAACACAGCTCCAAACACCCACTCTTTATTTATTGTTTATTGTGGAAGGAATTTATTCATCATACTTAAAGCATATTCTCAGTGTGTATTTGGATCTTAACAAACCTGTTCTATCTCGCCAAGTTATGTTTTCTCTGAAAATATACCACTTAGCTGAGATTTAATCAATCCTCTTCTGGGGCCACAGGAGAACTCATGCATATCATTTCTTGGAATTCAGTGTTGACTTCTTCTCTCCAGATTACTTTTGCTCCTGGTGCTTTGCTAGAGACGTGCTGTGTGTTCTCTGTGCAGGTGCATCCCTATCTGGTGGAAATGTGATGGACAGAAAGACTGCTCGGATGGCTCTGATGAACCGACCCTTTGCCCGCAGCGCTTCTGCCGACTAGGACAGTTCCAGTGCAATGATGGCAACTGCACCAGCCCGCAGTCTTTATGCGACGCTCACCAAAATTGCCCTGATGGGTCTGATGAAGACCATCTTCTTTGTGGTGTGTTGAATTGCTTTATAACTCTTTTCCCACTTCTATGTTGATTGTATACAATCATGATTCTGTGGGTATTTCCTGAATATCATGAAATAAAAACCAGTTAAAAAGTCCTAGAAGAAAACTCAGGTTCCACCCTTTTTCTATTTATATGAAGTTTTCAAAAGAAGTCTTAAGGTCTTCACAAGACAAACGGTTGATGTAGATAGTAAATTGTCTCTATTGGTGGCTCTTTGCCATGTGCGAGGCATTGAATCCCCTTTGAGAGCCAACATTGAGGAAGAAATGAGGGGTTTCCATCCCCATTTCTAAGAGGGACTCTTGATTGTAATATTTATTTATGTTTCCATTTTAAAAGGCAAAAAAATTCAAAAAGGGTTGATCACAGTGACTCATACCTGTAATTCCAACACTTTGGGAGACTGAGGCAGGTGGATTGCTTGAGCCCAGGAATTCAAGACCAGTCTAGGCAACATGGCAGAAGTTCATCTCTACAAAAAATATGAAAAATTAGCTGGGCATGGTGGCATGCGCCTGTAGTCCCAGCTACTTGGGAGGCTGCAGGAAGAGAATAGCTTGAGCCTGGGAGGTCAAGGCTGCCGTGAGCTGACTTTGTGCTACTGCATTCAATCCTGGGCGATGAAGCCAGACCCTATCTCAAGAAAAAAAAATAAATAAATAATTAAATAGGCCAAAAAAAAAAATTTCCCCCAGACTAAAAATAACACATCAATAACAGCAACAAACACAAAGTTTGAAGACTGTTTTCCAATAGGAGAATAGGGACAGAGGAAGGTATGTTTAATGGGTCAGGGCATTCAGTTCTTACAGTGAATGCAATAAAAAGATATTTAAGAATTTGGGAGACAGTAATAGTCAAAAGAAGTGCCCCATGTAGTAGTACTGGTTGATAAGTACATTAGGAAATAAGTCCTCTAAAAAGAAATCATAATTGAGCGATTCAGGATTCATCAGTGTCTGTTAGGAGCTTCCATTCTTGTTGCCTTCCAAGCCGATAACCAAATGTCCCTGCTTTCAGAGAATCACCGCTGTGACACCAATGAGTGGCAGTGTGCCAACAAACGTTGCATCCCAGAATCCTGGCAGTGTGACACATTTAACGACTGTGAGGATAACTCAGATGAAGACAGTTCCCACTGTGCCAGCCGGACCTGCAGGCCGGGCCAGTTCCGTTGTGCCAATGGCCGCTGCATCCCACAGGCCTGGAAGTGTGATGTGGATAATGATTGTGGAGACCACTCGGATGAGCCCATTGAAGAATGCAGTAAGTTCGTGTGGGAGGGCCAAGGCATGACCAGAGTGGGGAGACACAAGGAAACTTCCATGTGGACTGAGAGAGGACAAGGAGCTTTCTTTTTCAGCCCGATGGGATGCTCTCCCTTGACACTCCCTGCAAACTCTGGCACTGCAAGGCAGAGTATAGCTGTATGGCTTGCAGGTGGAACCAGACACTGTTTCTGAAGTGGCTAATACCTCCTTTTGATACATAGGGTGTCTAACCAACCAGAATATGATATCAAGAACTTACATTTTATGTATCTACTGCTTTCTCACTTGAGCCACAGAGAAACATTATGAGGTAGGGAGTGTTAACCAATTGTATTTTACAGATGAGGAAACTGAGGTTCACATATTACTGTTTAGTGTCAGACCTAACACTTCAACACTGGGTTCAACACTTCAACCCAGGTTTTTTACTTCAAACCCTGTCCTTCCTCAACCCCACCCACAAAATTATACTCTAAAACAAATGACTGATGCTGAGATGGTGAGAAAAGTTAGGACTGTTTTTCTGCTCATGGTAAGCAGATCATAAAACAGACACATAATGCCAGAGTCAGTTTGCTTGGTAACATGGTCGTTGCTACTCCTCAGTACCACGACCTCAATGTGACAATGGAAAGGTGCCTTCTTGTGCCTCCAGTTCTGACGTTGCTGCCTCCTCCCTTTTCAGTGAGCTCTGCCCATCTCTGTGACAACTTCACTGAATTCAGCTGCAAAACAAATTACCGCTGCATCCCAAAGTGGGCCGTGTGCAATGGTGTAGATGACTGCAGGGACAACAGTGATGAGCAAGGCTGTGGTAGGGGGGCTCGCGGGGGAGTGGAGCGGGACAAGAAACTTCACATGTCAAGTGCCATTCATTAGATGAGAGATGAACGTGGATTTCCCATGTCATCTTTTCTTACCTCTGTCAAAAAAAAACTGTTGATTCTTCTAATAACATGTTAAATTTTTTGTCGCATTTTGCAGGGTTACTGGGGCAATTTAATTTATAGCATTTTAAATCATGCTATGATTGAGGAAGACATTATTAAGATGTTAGAAACTTGTATAATTTCTTCCAAATGTAGAATCCTTATTTATACTTGACAAGTTTAAATTGTTTCTGTAATCTCATAAATTGGTTGAAATTGGTGAAAAGATGTTAGAGGAAAGACTTGGTATCTATCTCTAGAAAGGATATTTCCAAATTAGAATATTCCTTATTTGCAGATTTTCATATTCTGAATGTCTCTCTGATTTTCCATCTTATCTGCTGGACATCTGTAGTCCCTCTGGCAACATGGGAAAGCCAGATAAATTAATGAAATTTGTCAAGATTATTCATATAGTCTAACATGAAACCAAAATATCTATGAGTATGTGTGTTGGGTTTAGCTGGAAGAGAAGTAAGGAAGATACTGGATTGCTTTAAGAACACTGAATCCAATCAACTGAAGACAATGTGATTGAAATAGTCTATTTATTATGGCATCATTTTAGCCTCCCATACCAGGCCTTTGCTGCAAATTACAAACCAGATACCATTTCATTTTTTTTCACAGTTTCTACCAAAGGGAATGGACCTAGTTTCAAGAAGTAGGTTGGGTTCAGGGTAGCTAAAAGAGGGAATGTTGACCGTGAATGTTACTGGCATTCCTCTCTCTGGGAGCTTCAAGAATGTGGTAACACAATTCTCAGACTATCTCACAAGGAAGCCAATACTACTTTGTGCATTTTGGTTTATGAAGTCTTTGCAATGCTTTGCAGAGGAGAGGACATGCCATCCTGTGGGGGATTTCCGCTGTAAAAATCACCACTGCATCCCTCTTCGTTGGCAATGTGATGGGCAAAATGACTGTGGCGATAACTCAGATGAGGAAAACTGTGGTGAGTGTTCGCAGTCCTATGGTCCTTATGTGCCACCAGAGCTGAGAAGTTTGCTGTTTTTCCATAATTCAACTGCCTATGTCATTGATTCTCACTGGGTAGGATGACATCAAGCTGTCTGATCTCTTTCTTCCTGCTGGTCAGTACATTTTTACTTTTTCTTCCACTAAAGACATAAGCATCTCCTTCTGAGATGCTTCAAATCAAGGTTTTGGAGGAAGATATTTACTGAAGTTTATCTTTTGTCTACTGAATTTATTTACCCCAACTTTTTTTTTCCAAAAGAACTTGAGGTGACTTATGATAAAGGAAAAATATAATAAGATGAATAGAAACAGAAAATCAGGACAAAGAGAAGTAGAGGGAGGAAAAGAGCTAACCCGGAGACACTACTTCTTAAGCTCTTTTCCCAAAATGGCCTTCACGGGAGAGGAGAGAGAACTTGTGTTTGGATTATTACCCTTCTTGGAATAGCTGACTATTTTAGGAGAGTTAATGGTTACATAACAGGACAAGTTTTAGTTTCTCTCTCCCAGCTGAAGGTACTGACTACAAGGCATTGGATATGGAGGTTGAGGAAAGGAAGCCAAGAGCCTGAATCCTATCAAACTAGATGGTCAGAACACACTCAATTGTGTGTTCTGAAAACAAGATTAATGAAGTCCTACCCAGAGCATATATCACTGACTCATGATATGTGTCAGTTTCTAATTGACTAATGAAATACATTCTAACTTTACTCACCTTTTGGAAGAAAGAATCAGGGAGCTGACTATACCTGGAAATATCATTCAGCTAAAAATTTACACAAAAGTATAATATAGCTGGCATTTTTAAAAAATTAATAAAGGTTCATACTGAATGCTATAAGAGGTTATCAAGAGTTTCATGCAAGCAAAAAAAAAAAAAAATCTTAAGATGAAATCAAGCTGGGCATGGTGGCACACACCTGCAGTCCCAGCCACTCAGGAGCCTGATCTGGGAGAATTACTTTAGTCCAGGAGTTCAAACCCAGCAATGTTAAAAGATCCTGTTTTCAAAACAAAAAAAAAAAAAAGAAAGAGAGATGAAAATCACCTTTGGACAAACCTCTTAATAAAGGCCATTCTTTCCAGACTCAAAATTAAGGTGAAAGGTCTAGTTTTGGAGGATGAATGACCTGCCCAAGCACACCTCTGGGGCTTGGGACACTAGAGGGCATTGGGCACCCAGGGCACTTTGACCAGCTCACAAGATGTCTCCTGTGTGTGATTCCTGGTGCACACTCATGGCCAGGTGCCTTTCCTTTCCAGTCCCCCGGGAGTGCACGGAGAGCGAGTTTCGATGTATCAATCAGCAGTGCATTCCCTCGCGATGGATCTGTGACCATTACAACGACTGTGGAGACAACTCGGATGAACGGGACTGTGGTAACTGTCATTTGAGAAGCTTACCATAGAATTTTGTATTGTGACAGTGTAGGGACTTCAAATTAGTGTTTATAAGGCTTTTAGAGGAAAATGACTTTTCATATGTGTAATATACAAACCTTAGCATAACACGGTATCTTCTGTGCTCTGTATTTCCTATGCTTTATTCTTAACTCATAGCAGTCTAGATTAGTCATAATAGAGACAAATAGCAAGGAATTTTTAAAAATCTAATTTGAATCTAAACACTTCTTAGGAGCAGATTTTAATCTGCATTAGCCTTGTAAACAAAGGCACTGATCTTGCTACTATTCCACAGAAAGTCACCCTAAGGAATATACATGTACCATTGTGACGCTCTTGTGTAGAGGTCAGATCATTGAAAGAGGAATCCTAAACCCCAAGTAATTTTTATAGCTCTTTACTGATTAGGTGTTGGGTCTTAGGAAAATTAGAAAACATTGAAAATTGGGGAATTCTGATTTCTGAGGAAAAGCTTAAGAGCTGGAGATTATTTAATAGAAGGGAGCAAGGTACTTCTATCTCTGTATGTTGAGTGGGGAAAGTGTAAGTTTTGAGAATGTATTAATTTGCTAACCACAGGTTGTGGGTTTCCTTTGAGTCAGTCACAGGGTGTGGCTAGGAATGTGATGGAGTAGTCACTGTACTCCATGTACCTAATATCTGACTGAAACTGACAAGGCCTTCTTGGAATGATGATCTTTTGTCTTCAGAGATGAGGACCTGCCATCCTGAGTATTTTCAGTGTACAAGTGGACATTGTGTACACAGTGATTTGAAATGTGATGGAACCGCTGACTGTTTGGATGCCTCTGATGAAGCTGATTGTCGTAAGTCCCTAGACACATATGTAGTACTACTTACCTAAGAGTATGGATGTGATAGTTTAGACATTAGTTAGCTACCACTTCTTAGATTAAAAGCCTGAGTTCTAAGTCATCATAATCATATATTTCATAATGGCCATTCAAGTGCACTTCCTTGGTATTTTAAATGGAGAATATATTAAGTAATCTGTGTTAACAATGTATTTATATATTATCAGCTACTATACAAATCATTAATTGACTGAAAAACATTTCAGGTTAAAAATGAATATTTAAGCAATGAAAACAGTAGTATAAAGAACTTGGATTGGATATTAGAACATATTGAACTTATATCACACAATGGGGTATATAAATGATTAAAACTGGAAAGCCAATATGCTTACTCAAAGTTGAGTCTTTATGGATCACTTGAATAATGCAAGCTGTTGATCCTTCATTATTGCTGATCCATCAACAATAACTAGCATCCCTGATAACCATCCATGATGGTTATTGTTGATGATGTGGTTGCCAAAGAGACTTTATGAACTTATGTGGGTCAAACCAGTCCTGACACTTGCCTGTAGAGACTAAATTCAGTGCTGTCCACAGGATGATTCATGCCATTGGAAACAGCTCTAACAGCTTCCCTAAGACATAGTCCATCCAACTTTCAGACAGGTCAAGGCTACTATACATCTTGATGAATAAAGAAAAGCAGGCTATAATGGCAAGAGCCAAAGGAGAAATAGCAGGAAGCTTTCCCAAACTAGTCAATTTGTACAATAATTTGAATATGTTTTCTTTCCCATGGCAGCCACACGCTTTCCTGGAGGCGCATACTGCCAGGCTACTATGTTCGAATGCAAAAACCATGTTTGTATACCACAATATTGGAAATGTGATGGCGATAACGACTGTGGCGATGGTTCAGATGAAGAACTTCACCAGTGCTGTAAGAGGGAGCGAAACGGAGTGAACGAGAGTGGTGTTTTCTGTCAAATCTCAATGTTTCTTACATGCAGCATGAGAGCCTGGAGGACAGATGTACAGTTGTTGACTGGACACAGGATAAACATTGGTGTTATTTCACTTAGTCTTCCAGCTTCTGTTCTCTCTGTAGCCTGACAAAGTTGGGAAAACCTCCATTGTTTTAAACATTTTATGGTCTTAGAAAACAATGTCCTTAAAGGAAATCTTGCTTGAAAATCCATTGTGCATAAATAAAGTCAGGTCTATTGTGGCTGAAGTCTGAGGAAGGGCAGGGAGGAGGCTCTACCTCTCTTGCTGCATCTTACTTTGTGTGCCCCTGGAAGGACCCTCTCCAAATCCCTAGAGCTTCCTGGAGCACCTTTAGAAAATGCTAGGACTTTCTTCTTTTTTGTTTTTTGTTTTTTGGTTTTTTTAAATTGCATTTTAGGTTTTGGGGTACATGTGAAGAACATGCAAGATTGTTGCATAGGTACATACATGGCAGTGTGATTTGCTGCTTTCCTCCGCATCACCTATATCTGGCATTTCTCCCCATGCTGTCTCTCCCCAACTCCCCACCCCCCGCTGTCCCTCCCCTATTTCCCCCCGACAGACCCCAGTGTGTGATGCTCCCCTCCCTGTGTCCATGTGTTCTCATTGTTCAACACCCACCTATGAGTTTCTTAATCTTTACAGTCACTTTCTTTTAACATTGTGATTCAAGGCCATCTAATTCCTTCTTGTGGAATGATGCATATATACATGTTTTAAACCCTGCTTGTTTGTGAGTCTCAATGCAGGTACATGTCAGAAGCAGTGGAGGAAGGATATTTCAAAATCACGTGCCCTGGTCTCACCCTAGGCTTAGACTGGATAAAGCAGAATCTCCAAGGATGAAGCCTGCCCATATATTTATTTTAAAAAGCTTCTTAGCTTTTTAGTTTAGTCCCCTGGTTGAGAACTACTGATTTTAAGGAAGTGAACAAAAATAGAGTTTGTTTCAGTCATTTTGCTACATGCTGTGAGTCATCGGAGAAACTCTAGAGTAATAATTCTCAAAAGTGTCTTCCCTGGACTAGGAATGTCAATGCCATTTGGGAACATGTTAGAAATGCAAATTCAGGAGCTGCACCCTATCCAAATAGAAATAAAAAATCAAGACCAGAAGTAGAGGAAGGAAAGGCATTAAATCAAAGACTTTGCTTTTTAAGCTCTTTCTCCAAAATGGTCTTAATTTTGTGGGAAAATGAAGGGCCTAACAATCTATACATTAACAGGGCCCTCAAATGATTCTGATGCAAGCTAAAGTGTTAGGATTTTGTGTGAGTAAAAGCCCTCCACCTAGGAGACAGGACCTCAGAAGCACTCCTGCTGGGAGTTCACATTGCACCTTCCACTCCGTTTCCCAGCTTCATCACTACTCATTTTTAGCCCAGGGGTTTGACTCGTGAAAATGGTATGTCTTAGTATTTTGTTCCTCCTCAGAAAACATTAATTAGTGTTCATTATATTTCACAGTGGCATCCCAACATTTTTCTTTGCTTGTTAGGAACTACCCTTGTTTTGCTTTTAACTTCATGAAACTTGAGACGTATCTTAGACATGTCTAACTTTCAAAGAAGTCCTTAGGAAATCTCTTCTCTCCGTAAGGTAAAATGCCCATCGCTAGTAAAAGTAAACTTTGAAGAGTCAGGGACACAGCTACATTAATAAATTTCCAACACTGTTTTATAATATTGCACTTGCCCTTCACAGCAAATAATTATTGCAGCAATTCTATTAAAAATATTTCCAAGAACCAGCCCTTAGATCTGATCTTTTCCCCTCAACCAATCTTATTACCAGTCTCTCCTCTTGATCCCTGTGTGTGATGGAAAGGCAGAAGGACAATCAGGCAGCCCAAATCCTCCATGTGAAAGAAGCCCACATGTATGTTGAGCTCACTGAATTTGTGGTGCATGCATAGAGAACCATGTTCCCTGTACCAAACAATTAGGGGAGCTGGGGACTACCCTTGAGCTCCTCACAGCTGTACAGGCAGCAGCTAGAGGTCTCACTCTGGACAACAGATGATTCAGGGTTTGATTGTGAGTTATCGATTTTAAATGTAAGGAGTTCAGGAGGGAAAATCCAGCACAATTTAAAGCTGCAATAAAAGACTCATGCTCTAGAGACTCTAGGACAACCGCCATCAGAAGGATCAAACAGATGGCCTCCTGCTGTCAGGATAAAAGCCCATGTACTGCCAACCTGTCCAGCCTCGCAGCCCCCATTATGCTCCACACTCCATGCTCTAGCCACGGAGGCCTTTATTCAGGTCCAGAGACCTGCCATGCTTCTCCCTGACTCAAGCTATGGGAAGTTTCTTTCAAGCCTTCCTCTCCCTGAGTTATGCCAGATCACCCCAGTGGATGTTTCACAGTTGTAACTGAATAGTTAATTTGAAAAGTCTGTTTCTCTATCAGAATGAAAGTTCCGTGAGGACAAGGACTGTGTCTTTCTTGTTCCCCATGATATCTAGTGCCTAGCACAGTGCCTTGCTGTGTACTAGATATGTAAGGTGTATCTGCAGATTGATTAATCAGATGAATAAATGAGTGCATGGATGAAGCAAGCTTGGTGCTGGCACCAGAGTATTTTAGATATTGACACTTAGATTCTACTCTTGTAATTTCATTTTTCCATGTTTCCTTTCAGTGAATATTCCCTGTAATTCACCAAACCGTTTCCGGTGTGACAACAATCGCTGCATTTATGGTCATGAGCTGTGCAATGGTGTGGATGACTGTGGAGATGGAACTGATGAGACAGAGGAGCACTGTAAGCAAAAGTCAAAAGGCAGAAGGAGAAAGGAAGGGCCCCAAGTGGTCGGTAGTTTACACAATGTACCCCTGGGATTTCAGTTTGTTCTACAGAGTTGTGCCTATGACTGCGGATCTCCGCTGACGTAATTTTTTACAAGACCATACCGCATGCATTGCTTCCATAGAACTCTGCCTCTTTCTTCCTGTCTCATTTGAGCATGATGCTGGAAAATCCATTAATTTTTCAGTCTTTGTTTAAATGTTTAATAAGCCTTCCCATCCTCTTTTCTCATAAGAAAATGAGAACAAACACTAAATACTGGTTGAGTCACACCTCACAAATTAATAGTTTATTTTCTTTCAAATATAATATTTGATCATTCTTCAGCCTGGAGTTGCTAATTGCTAATCTAGGCAGGTACCTGGCTGCAGAGATCACATGAAGTAAGGCAGCACTGGTGTTAACAGAGGTTATGTAATATCCTTGTCGAAAATGAAAATTCATTTCCCAGAAGAAAAAAGTGATAGATTAGTTTAAGATGGAAGTTTCAAGCTGGCTGGATTTAATATTTCAGGCATTGAAATATCTGTGCTTTTTCTGTACTTTCAAAATGTTTTAAAGTCTATTCATTGAAGGGGAAAGTTGATCAATTTTCTGGGCAATTTAATTTGCCTAGAAAAAAGTCAGTGAGGAAGATCATTTCCCCAACTCCCATTAGTTTTTTTCCCCCTAAAAAGATATTATCTGGGAAAATTAAGATAAATGCCTATTTTTTTCCACATTCTATTTTTTGTATTGATGTGGCCTTAGAATACTTACTTCCAGTCCCCATCCCAGAGGGGACTGTCTGTCAGGGAGGACTTTGACACTACTGCAATCTTCAAGGTTGTATTCCTATTATTATTATTATTATTACTGACAGAGATGAATCTGTGGCTATAGCATTAATACATTTATTTGAGGCATAACACAAAAGAATGAAAACCCAGAAATAAAAATTTTTTTGAGATGGAATCTTGCTCTGTCGCCCAGGCTGGGGTGCAGTGGCACAATCTTGGCTCACTGCAACCTCTGCCTCCTGGGTTCAAGTGATTCTCCTGCCTCAGCCTCCTGAGTACCTGGGACTACAGGTGCATGCCACCACACCTGGCTAATATTTGTATTTTTAGTAGAGACAAGGTTTCACCATATTGGCTAGGCTGATCTTGAACTCCTGACCTCATGATCCGCCCACCTTGGCCTCCTAAAGTGCTGGGATTACAGGCATGAGCCACCACACCTGACCGTAAAAATAATTTTTTAAAAATTTGAGTAGATTTTCCCCTTCCCCTTTTCTCTTTCCATTTCCCCTACTAATAATGCCCTTTAAAAGAAAAAATGAAGCAAGACATTTGTAGCACATGGTCAAATCCCAGAGTGGAAAGAAAGATCCATCTTTCCTGCCTCCAATATCAGTGTCCTTGTTGCTTGCCTCCTGACTGTTAATCCAATGCCAAATATTTTAGGTTTTTATTATGGAAGTACTCTACTTCCCCTATCACTCTAGGATATTCAGAGCAATTAATACTAGCTGTTGCAACCAACAAATCCTAAAATCTCAGAGTGTAACATAATGAAGCCTTATTGAGCACTCATATAAAGGCCAACGCTGGTTCCACAGCCCTCCTGCATCTTGTAGCTGTGCTGCCTGGAACACATGGTTTCCAAGGTTGCTGCAGCATCACAGTATACACGGAGGAGGCACATGGGCTTTTTATTGCTTCAGCCCAGTAGTGACACATGGCACCTCCGACTCACAGTCCATTGGCTAGAACTGGTCACATCGTTCTAAGCCAGATGCAAGGGAGACTGGGAAATGTAGGGAAGCATTGTTTATTTGGTAAGCACAAACTGTCTCTGTCATAGAAGGAAGCATCTTGCTTCATAAAAGAAAAAGTTTTGATTTTAACTCGTTCTCACATTACAGGTAGAAAACCAACCCCTAAACCTTGTATGGAATATGAATATAAGTGTGGCAATGGACATTGCATTTCACATGACAGTGTGTGTGATGATGCTGATGACTGTGGTGACTTGTCTGATGAACTGGGTTGCAGTAAGTAAACACTTATTTTTATACTTCATTGTAATAACTCAGGTTTACTTAATTAAAGCATGCAATAACATAATGTAGACACTAACCACATTTTCTTGAATTTACTTGTTCCTTCAATTCCAGTCAAGCCCATAGCTAGCTGTGATTGAGTGTTTATCCTAGACCAGACATTGTGTCAAACATTCATTGTGCCTGGTAGCAATCTTATGAGTTAGGTATTGTTATCTCCTTTTTCTATACACATGAGGCAACAATCTTAGAGTTGAATGAATTGGCCAGATCTTACTGTCATTAAGAGATCGAGTTAGGATTTGAACTCTCTTCTGCTTCACTGCAGAGCACATCCTCTTTCCAGTTCACTGGGTGCCTCTTAAGGTGACATATTTTGTTTATTAATCTGCACATTAAAAACAAATCTTAAGCCAAATGCAGTATCCTTGGTACTTGAAAAAGCTTCTGAGGATGGTTGATCAAGAAAGGAACACCACAGGGGACCTTGGAACATTTATTTTTATTTTTAAAGTTGAGGGAGTAGCCAGGTGCAGTGGCTCATGCCTGTAATCCCAACATTTTGGGAGGCTGAAGCAGACAGATCACTTGAGCCCAGGAATTCAAGAACGGCCAGGACAGCATGGTAAAACCTCCGTCTTAACAAAATATACAAAAATTTGCTGAGTGTAGTGGCATGAACCTCTAGTTCCTGCTACTTGGGAGGCGGAGGTGGAAGGATCACTTGAGTGCAGGTAGAGGCTGCAGTGAGCTGTGATTGTGCCACTGTACTCCAGCCTGGGCAATAAAGAGAGACCCTTTATCAAAACAAACAAACAAACAAACAGAAAACAACAACATCAAAAACAAAGTAGAGGGAGCAGTTTGTGTAGGAAAAGGATGATTAACATAATCAAGGGGCCGGGCACAGTGGCTCACGCCTGTAATCCCAGCACTTTGGGAGGCTGAGGCAGGTGGATCACAAGGTCAAGAGATCGAGACCATCCTGGTCAACATGGTGAAACCCCATCTCTCCTAAAAGTACAAAAATTAGCTGGGCATGGTGGTGCACGCCAGTAGTCCCAGCTACTCGGGAGGCTGAGGCAGGAGAATTGCTTGAACCCAGGAGGTGGAGGTTGTGGTGAGCCAAGATCGCGCCATTGCACTCCAGCCTGGGTAACAAGAGTGAAACTCCGTCTCAAAAACAAAAAAACCAAAACAAACAAAAAAACATAACCAAGGAACAATTCTAGCTCAATATTTTGATGGAAATGTTGGAATGACATGTTACTAAGTCACACCTTTGTAATCCATTTATGACTTATAAAGTGCTTTTATATATGTTATCTAATGTGTTACTCAAGTTAGCCCCATTGAGTTGTTTTTATTGTCTATCTATGTAATAAAGGTCAGAGAGCTTAAGTAACTTGCTTGAAGTCACATAGAATGGCAGAGGCATAATTGGAGCAGTCATGTGAGTCCAGGTTAGGAGGGCTGGCCTCTGGATTCCTGACACTAGCTTTGCCACTTTGTCACATACTGACCTCACCAGTCTTTGGTTTCCTCACAGGAAAAAGGAGACCCTTCTTCAAACTCTAGGAGCCTGTGACTTAGTCATCCTAGTGAGCTCCATATGCTTTCAACTTCTTGGCCTTTAACTCATTTTTTTCTTAGGCATCCAAAAGGTTTTACTGTCAGTTTTTCTCCTGCATCAGTTACAAAGGAGTTTGAATAATCAGCCACATTGAGTTGACTTGCTGTTTATTTCACATGCGTTTTCTGTGACACTTGGAGTTATTGACAGAAGGAAGTGACTTGATTAAGTATTTTAAAAGCTGAACGTGATAGAATTTACAAAACTGAATGGCAGGGTTGGGTTCTGACTCCCAGAGGCTGATAGGTGAACAGTTTCAGGAGTTTGGAGTACTTCCAAGTTGGACTTGGGTCTAGTGGTCAAGCACTGGTTTCTCTTTCAGTTGTCTGTGCCAGTTAAAAGGCTTAAAATCGACTACAGTACTTTCTTTTCAAAATGGCATTTAATTAGTAGCAGGTTTTTTTTTTTTTTTTTAAAGAAAATAAGTAGCATGAACATTAATTCAGGTATGGAAGCAGCTTCTCTTTTCAGATAGTAAGTGGATATGTGATATGGAATTCAACCTTATTTCTCTGGGCCAATAATTTGAGGCACAGAATTCTTATTTAAAATACTAGTTCTTGGGTGCTGTTAATTTATTTGCCTTTCTTTTTTTTCTCCTTTCTTCTCTTCTTCCTCTTCTTCTTTTTTTTTCTTCCTTCCCCTCCTTCTGCCTCCTCTTCTTCTCCAAAAGCATCACTGAGGTGTTTGGGACACATATTGAATTTTTTAAAATTAAAGGTGTATATCATGATGTTTTAATATACTTATATATAATAAAGTGTTATAGTCAGGAAAATTAACATATCCATTATCTCACATAGTTATCTTAAAAAATTGTTTTTTGTAGTAAGAGCACCTACAATCTACTCTCTTGGCAAACTGGAAATACATTCGGATTTTTTTTTCACACCATTCAGGTATAAAGGAATGAAAATATGTTAGTATATTTTTTTTTAGCACCATTCAGGTATAAAAAAAAGAAGTTAACCTCAGGTTGCAAATATTATTTATGTGATCATAAAGGTAGATTGACTTGCTGTTTCTCTGGTAGTTCTTATTCCTTCTTCATAAAAGGGAAAGTAGAGTATTTCTTTTATAAATAGAGTGCCATATGTCTGGGTTTGGGGAAATAATCATATGGATTAAAATGGTGATCATTTTCAAATGAAAAGCAATTATGAGAAAACCCTCACATTTTAGGAAGAATACCTTAGTGTTGTGTGGTTTCTGCTCTTGTTAAGGACTCTTGCTTCACAAAAGTGTGATTCATTCAGTGGATCACTTGGTCCAGAAATTCTTGACTCCTGGGATGCCCAATCTCTTTATAGATTTCAGAGCTGGGAGGGAATTACAAAGTTTAGTGATGCAAATGAAACTCGTAGAGGTTATGTGACTGGCTCAATGATGTTCAAGTTAATAAACATAGGTCAGATTCATTTAGCAATGTAGAGGGGATATCACTGCTAACCTTACAGAAATTTAAAAGATAGTAAGGAAATACTATGACAAATTTTATGACAGTAAGTTAGACAACTTACATGAAGTGAACAAATTCTTAGGAAGACACAAAATACTGAAAATGGCTCACGAGAAAAGAAAATCTAAATAGATTTAAATAGATGATTTAGCAATGTATAGTTGTTAAGAGCTCCTATAATAAAGACTATCATCTTTATTATAAGGCTTTCCTGTGTACAGTTTTGAAGTCTGCACTCCAAGGGCAGCATTCCACTGAATTTCATTGTGCTTTATTTTGATTATTTTTCGTTTCAAAAGTCAGTGTTTTTAGTCTACTCAGATCACATATACTGATATGGTCATTTTACCTAAAGGACTCTGAGGATGATTAAGTTCATCTCATTGCGTATAGAAGACAGATAGATAAAAATCTATTTTGATTTGAAAGGATTGAACCAGGAGATACCATAGTCTCTTTGGCTAAAATATTCATAAGCCTATGACCAGGAAACTTTTTATCTGAGAGGTAGATGAAGCTTAAATCCTTAATGGAGGTAACTACTGCCTCTCTTTCCCCCATTATCACTCACTGTCTATGTTCATCTTCACCAGTTTTTCCGTAAGACCTAGGTTTGGGGATAGATGGAGACTGAGGATAAAAGAAGCAAACTGATAAGAATGACAAGGATGAAAGCCAGACAGCTTGGATAGATCTTGGTAGAGACAAGATCTTGGGGCAATGATGAACAATGAAGTGTTAGGATAGAGTGTGAGCTGTTAAAAGTCTATCCTGGAACACCTGGATCCCAGAATAACAAGGATCGTTCATATGGGCTCTACAAAAATAAACCATGAGTTGGGTTTTTTTGTTTTGCTTTGTTTTGTTTTACTGTAAAAGTTAACTATCAATCAAAAGTAAAAATCATTTGAATCCTATCACTAAGAGAGAATTAACCTTTAAAGTTTGGTGTACTTTTGCTATCTTTGTTTTGCATATGTGTATGCAAGGAATATTTCTTAGTATTTTAAAAAACTAAGCAATATTCTATACTAAATGGAGTTTTTCAATTTTTTAAATTTGTTATAGATATTTCCCATGTCAGAGTATCATTTGAAACTATAAATTTTAATACTTGCATAGCAATTCATCATGTAGATAATCATAACTTATTGCCTCTAGATGTATTTTTTTTTTATATTTCAACATCTTTGAAACAAAGATATATCTTACAATTAATAACATGTTAGTGTAAGTTCCAGACATTTTCTATATTAGTGTTACATAAAGTAATAGTGCATCAGTAATGTCTTAAATTTGTTAAGGTATACTATAACATAATTTATTCCCTATCACTGAACATACATTCAGGTTGTTTTCAAAATGTTCTTATTATAAATATTGTTATAACCCTTAAACATAAATCATACTGCATATTTTTTTTCCTTCTCAAGGGAAAATTCATTAACATGGAATAACTGGGTGAAAAAGTATGAATATTTTTAAATCCTTGATACATACATACATAGTACAAAATTTCTTTTTATGTGTACTAATTTATGGCTCTAAGAGCACTATGACTTAGAACTCTGTATTTTGCTGCACCCTGGTCAACACTTGATATACATACACACACACACACACACACACACACACACACACACACACACACATATATATATGTATGTGTATATATATATATGTGTGTGTGTATGTGTGTGTGTATATATCTCTTCACTAGTTTTTGTGTAAGACCTACGTTTGGGGATAGATGGAGACCGAGATGTATATATATATGTGTGTATGTGTACACACACACGCACACACATATATATGCATATCAAGTGTTTTTGTATATATATATAAATAGGAAGAAACTATAAAATTTTTAATATAAATTTTGTACATTTTGTATAAAATGTACATATATATGTACATTATATATACATACATATATATGTATGTGTATGAAGTGTTGACTAGGGTGCAGTAAAATACATCAACACTTCATATACATACATATATATGTGTGTGTGTGTGTACATATATATGTAAAATCAATTGTTCAGTATTAGGCAAATTATAGTCTTCTTAAAATTTTATAGTTTCTTCCTATTTGTAACTTTGTTCTAACCTACACGTATCTATGTCTTCTATTTATATCTGCCTATCTATCTATCTATCTATCTGCAATAGGATTAAAGATAGTAGAGCAGGTAGTAATAGCTGAAGAGTATCAGGCTTCACAGTTCTGGAGTCCAGAATTGGATGCTCTGAGGATGAACCTGGGAGTGCTGCATACAATGTGAAAATTGCCTCAAGGTTTTAACATTTTATGCATTTTTATAAATGGCATTCAGGCCATCATCAGAAATAGGAATCCAGATTCACCCAGAGCCCTCTGTCCTCTCCAAGGCTTGTGGAAAGGGGTCATTTTAAGACATCCTATAGTTGGTTATGGGTAGGTGCTCCTTTTGTTACACTACTTGACTGTTACTTGTGGCTGATCTGGTTTGTGATGCTGTGATTTTGTTTTTCAGACTTAGGAAAAGAAAGAACATGTGCTGAAAATATATGTGAGCAAAATTGTACCCAATTAAATGAAGGAGGATTTATCTGCTCCTGTACAGCTGGGTTCGAAGCCAGTGTTTCTGACAGAACTTCCTGTCTAGGTAGAGTATATTTTTTCCAATTCCTGTTTAGGTGAACTTTACATTTAAGGTTCTCCTCCCATTCCCTTTTATTAAATAAATCATGATTTAATTCCCCTAATGGTGCCATACTCATGGTTTCATGGTTCTAGGTAATTAAACTACTAAACAATTGCTTTGCCCCCCACCTGCATGCATGCTATCTGACCAGTGCCTACCTAAGTGCTTGTCAGATACTGTGTCCTCAGTACAGTCCGTGGAATCAATATGAATGATGAAGGCCCTGGTGATGGTGGCTGCTTATTACACCAGTGTGTGTGAAATCAAAGTCTTTAAAAGAAACAAACTAGGCTTACTTTCTTCATCATATGTCAAACAACACATATTGGTTACATACCTAAGATATGGAGTCAGAAGGTGTAGCTTACCAAGATGGTGAGTGATCAGCATGATTTTAGGTGCCTTTTACTATTTGAATTTACTGTTTGTAACTCATAATATATCATAGAAGATTCTTTGAGTTCATTTGGGACCTGAAGCTTAAGAATTCAACTGAAAACCAAATCAATGACTCCTGTTCCTGAAGCTGGTTAGCAGAAGGGAAGGGACACTGAACAATACAACACAACAAGTGCCTTCTGAAAGGGAAAGTGTGCTCTGCTATTGCACACTTTTAGATCCTGCCTCCATTGCTTATCAGCCTTGGAACAGTGGGCTTAGTTGTCCATACCTCTTATAGCCTCTTATAGTCTTTTGGTAGGATTGTACAAGTAAAATATTTGGAAAGCGTGTGGAACCGTATCTGAAACTTAGTGTTTCACAAATGTTTGTATCATTGCTTATTTTCATCTGTACCCGTCTTGGTCCTCATTGCTGGTGAATATGGATTTAAACAGAAGCAAGTTCTCTAAAGAATGCATGGGAGCAGATGTTGCATATTTGGTTTTATTTTACCTACAGATATCAATGAATGTGAGCAATTTGGGATTTGTCCCCAGCACTGCAGAAATACCAAAGGAAGTTATGAGTGTGTCTGTGCTGATGGCTTCACATCTATGAGTGACCGCCTTGGAAAACGATGTGCAGCTGAGGGTATGATGGGTTCATGCCGGGATTAATTGACTTTTGGAGAAATAAGTACTGATGAGTACACTATATGAGGAAAGAAACCTTAGATTCTCAGAGTCTTTTCTTTTCTTTTTTTTTTTAACTCTCCAACTACTTCTCTTCCAACACCTCTTTAGTCTGTCCTTCTCTCTCCTCCCTTGCCAGCTTAAAACAATAGCAACATCCTCCAACAAATATGTAGCAATTAAAACAAGTCAGGTGTTACTTATTTTAATGGATTTAGCCTCATGCCCAGCTCGATAAAAACTTCAGAAAGTGGACAAGAGGTCATCTTCCTTAAGTCTCAGACAATAGCAAAAGCTTTCCTATGGGATGGTCATCAACAGAAGGAAAGTAACAGGGGCCTCTAGCTCCCACTTCACTGAGAGTAAGATTTGAGACCCAATAGCCCAAGAGGGCTCACGAATTGGGGCAAATCAAGGATACTCCGCTGACATATCTCCTTTTTATTGTTCATGGGCTACTGATCACAGGCAGAAAGGAGTCTGGCACAGTTATAACTTCAATCGTGAGGTTTACATTTTAGGTTGATGCCAGTATCTGAGAATCAGGCCTGATAAAAAGAGAGAAAGAATGTAAGTCAGAAGTATTATACTCTAAATTCCAGAGGCCTGATCTAAATCATCATAGCCTAGTTAAGAAGCATGGGTCTTTATTCTGAATTTGACGTTCATACTAGAGTTTAAGGAACTTGATAAGAAAATGGCACTTTATTTTGTAAATTAAGAGCAAATGGCCAAAATAGCTGTTCAATTTCTTCATACAAATTGAGCTTTCAAAGTATACATTTGACTAGCATACTTAAATATTTGACCTTCCAAACACTGTTGACAGTGAATGAAAACCAGAGTGAAGGCATTTGAACAGTTGGTCTGGTAATTAAGCAGCAAATTTTAAAATGTTTAAATCTTTTAACTAAGGACATGACTGAAACAAATTGGAATATTCATATAAAACATAATGTCAAGATAGAAGAAATATATAAAATGAACTTCCAAAAGTTACTTACATTGGATTCAGTTGATATTATGCAAGTAAATTAAATTTTAAAGATTCTAGACCGTGCATCTTGGGATGAGTCACCATTAAGTAGCTGCTTTAGGTTAAAAAAATAAATCAAAGACATGCTAGGTTTATTTTGTCATTAGCCAGAAGCTAAATTGGGTCATAGAGCTGATTATCTGCTAAAAGAGTCATAAAATCTGTCAGTAAAGAATGAGGAATGAGACTTTCCAGGTAAACTTTTAGTAAGCCTATTAAAGTATTTCTTCGGTGAGATAGAATGTCTGCAGTCTTGTCTATTTCGATGTCAGTAAATAAAAACTATTCCATGAAAATGAGGACTCTATGTAGGGGTCTCAGTCTGGCTTTGTTCCAAACTACCACTGAGAACAAGGAATAAAGAACTGATAATATCCCTAAGAGACAAATTAGCTTTCCACTTGAAGTGGAGACAAGATGTCAAGTCACGGATTTTGTAACCCAGTTGGATAGTCAGCTTTATTGATTAACAGAGATAGTCAGATTCCTATAAAAACTCATGTTCTTTAAAAAAAAAGACAAGTACACACTGTACATTTTATATCCTACTTTATATAAGGAGAGTATAAAGTAGCCCCTTGTTTTACAGGTAGCTCTCCTTTGTTGCTACTGCCTGACAATGTTCGAATTCGAAAATATAATCTCTCCTCTGAGAGATTCTCAGAGTATCTTCAAGATGAGGAATATATCCAAGCTGTTGATTATGATTGGGATCCCGAGGACACAGGCCTCAGTGAGTATAAACTTCAGCATCTTTCATCAATATTAAGTGACTTTATAGAATTTTAAGGTGTTGACTTTTAAAGAATGTATTGTTTAATGAGTGAATTTTGTTGCATTAGTGGAAAAGGAAACTCTTCCAATCCAGCATGTTTCTGATGCTTTAGTGTGGCCTTGAATCCCAGCCAGTCTTTCCTGATTTATTTCCAAAACTCCTCTCATCACTAGGGTTTATCCTTTCTGGACCATCTCACATCTCCTTGTATTTTGAAATTTCCGTCATTGATACTGCAGATCTTGTTCTTTCCTACCATGGTATACCTTGAAAATTTCTACTCACACCTCAAAGACCCAGTTTAATGTTACCACCTCTGTGACAACTTCTATTACTCCTCCTGGCAGAGTTCTATGATTGCTCACCATGAGCCTATGTCATTTTATGGAACATGTTACTCTGAGTTATATACTAGTTGGCCACATAATATCTCTCTATCCTCTAGACATCTGCTTTTTGGAGACAAAGACTGAATCTAATTTATCTCTAAATGCCTAGCATCTGACCCAACATCTAGTATACTCTATGTGGTAGGTGATAAAAAAAATTTAGTTGAATGAAGGAAAAAATGAATAATGCTTATTGTTGAACTTCTCATGGCTCTATCAGGTGTTGGGGAGATGGCAGTAAGGTAGGAGTCAGAAAACTTGTCTTCTATGCCTGTAAACTTATCTTTTATGCCAGTCTCCCTTATCTACTAGCTTTATGATCCTAAATAATCGTAACGATTCTCTGAATCTCAATTTTTTTATCTACAAAATCAAAGTAGTAATCTTGTTCTGTCTGCCTACCTCTGAGAGTTGTTTTGAAGATTGAATGAGATAGTAGATATGGAAGACTTTGAAAACTATCAATAACTATGCCAGTATAAGATTTATTATTGTTGTATTTTCACATATATTGTTGTATTTCACATATGTCAAATCGTGGATTTTGTAACCCAGTTGGATAGTCAGCTTTATTAATTCATAGACGGATAGTTAATGTAGTCAGATTCCTATAAAAATTCATGTTTTTTGTATATGAAAAGAACATGAAAAGCTTATGCAACACAATAAACTTTTCAAGAATGGTGCATACCTAGGAAGGCAGCAGGTATTCAGTGCATGCCTTTACAGTCACAGTCTTCCTATGCTTTTAAAACGACTGCTGTCCACCATCCATCTGTCTATACATAAAACAGGACTTCTCATTGACATGGCTTCTTTATTGCCTCTGGTCTTGAGTATGCTTTCAAATTCTCAACAGCTTGCCCTGGTTTATCTCTATACATTCTGTTTTGGAAACTAGATCTTGATCCTAATAAGGGTAAATAAGCACTTTGTTGAAATACGTTTAAATCAATCACTTTTAAATAGAGATGACTAAATCTCACTAAGTTCTCAGTTGAAGTATTTGTACCTCATAGCTCAAGTTTGATAGATTTTGAGGTTTGATGATACTGATGTCATATTGAATTATTTACCTTATAATAATAGTGAGGAAGGAGGTAGGGATGTCAATAAATGAACAGTACTTCACCTGACTAGACCCCAGTACTTCTTTTACTTGTTGCTCTTGGTATGAAACTGACCTGTGTGTCTTCCTTTGCAGGTGTTGTGTATTACACTGTGCGAGGTGAGGGCTCTAGGTTTGGTGCTATCAAACGTGCCTACATCCCCAACTTTGAATCTGGCCGCAATAATCCTGTGCAGGAAGTTGACCTGAAACTGAAATATGTAATGCAGCCAGATGGAATAGCAGTGGACTGGGTTGGAAGGTAAATTTGCCATACATTTCCCCACTTATCTGTTCTGTTTTCTTGGTTAGAGTTCTGTATTGCTTGCCATGGCCTGTGAGTGAGGCTGGGCCTGGATATGGGTACATTCAGCCACAGGTGCAGCCAGGCTATGGTTGGGCTTGCTGAAGCCCCAGCAACTACCTCCACTTACCCCAGCATGTCATAGAGACATTATCATATCCTGTATTTTTTGTGGGCAGTGAAAAAAATTTGGAAAAGCACCCAGGTTAAGATTCACTATTATATCTAGGACAGCATTCTTGACAACAGAGTTCCGGATTCCAAAATTAACTTTCAGTATGGCAGCACTGTTTATTTTGTGAATAAATGGTACAGTCTCACAATTTCCCCAGAAAAGCAGTTGAGATGAAACTTTTTTTTCCTATGGTAGTTATCTTGGGGATGAACAATCCACATCTTGTGTTTTTAGCAGGCTTGATAATTAAAACAGGTTGGAAATTTGACTTTCCTGTTTAGTCTTTGGGATTGAGTTGATAGAGATGTCAGTCTGTTCTGTTCTTCTATATCTTCTAGTAGCCCAGGGACCATAGCCACACATTTTGGATGGTCTTTATGTAGAACCTTAAGTAGGGTTATCATCAGGTAGGTGTGTGAGGTGCTAACAGATGTGAAGTTAGTAAGCTCCTTCAAGGAAGAGGTTTGCACTGAGTTACATTGGTGGGAAAGTGATTCCTTGAAAATGAACTAATAATGGAAACATGTTTGAGGGGGAAGATTCAGGAGTCACTGCCATCCTGGAGAATAGAGAGTTAATTACAGTATAAATTCATTTTCACCTTTTAAAAAATGTGGCTTGTATTCCTGGAAGACTTAAGTGTCTTTGAAGAAGCTATTTGGGTCCCACTGTGCCTGCAGGGGACAAAAGACTCAATTCAGCATTTTTGGTCAAGAAACAGGGCCTTAGAGAACTGATGCTAGAGTCAGGAACGCAAAATCCAGACATTAATACTCTCTTCTGAAAACCAACCAGTCAATGGCAGATCTGTCTTCTTGTTTTAAGTTTTACCTCTTTCTCAGCCTTAATGAATAAGAGAATTAAGAAAGTGATAGAATTTTTTCTGCCTGTAAGAGACTGAGACCTGCAGCCTCAGAACGGAAATAAGGCAGGAGAGTCTTTCTGAGTTTGTTATTTTGATAGGCTGTTTCCACTCATCTTTGAGCTGATGCCATGTTCCTATTGATTCTAATGGGGCTCTTTCTTGAGGAGGAGGAAATAGACTTATGAGCCATCAGAGTTAACGCACCAGCCCCATGGTGCCTTATGAGTCCTACAAGAAGCCCACGTCTCATAATAATGCCAGCCAGAGGCTAGTCTGACTGCTGTGTCTGCCATCATTGCAGAGCTGCCTTATTCAGGTGCTTTGGCTGGTGAACAGGAGTCCCCTCAATTCCTTACTTTTCCAAGTGTAACCTGCCAAAAATATTCCTTGGCCGAGACTGGGCATTCCCGAGAGGGAAACTGTGCTCTGATGATGGGTATCTGAGTAGCTCTCTGACCAGCCAGAACTTTCAAACAAAATGCTGTCATCTTCAAACCTCTTACCCAGTAATGATTACTCTAGGCTTTGCAGTTGTTTAACTGTGTCCCTCTGAATTCAGGCATATTTACTGGTCGGATGTCAAGAATAAACGCATTGAGGTGGCTAAACTTGATGGAAGGTACAGAAAGTGGCTGATTTCCACTGACCTGGATCAACCAGCTACAGTTGCTGTGAATCCCAAACTAGGGTAAGTACTTGGAGAAGTCTTCAATGTTCTAGATATTTCTCCCTGGATTCTCATAAAATTCAATTTCTTTTAATGTTTTTTTCTAGTTATACTGAAATTGTCCTTCAGGTTTTTGGGAGTAGCATCTATGACTGTTTCAAGAATTATAACATACTCTTGAGATCATCTAGGACCAATCATTTCTGATGGGGAAATTTGAGAACATATCTGAGAATCTTTCTGGTTATGTGGATTCCTTGCCAAATCAGAGCTCTGAACTCTAAAGTTCTTGGTGGATCTAACTGCTTTAACTGAAGGTTTCAGCAGAATTGTTTTTCCTTTCATTTGCATGTTTTAAAGTAACTCATTCACTGAAATTCTGCTAGGGATTTGGTCATATTTCATTGGAAATAATTAAACATGCATATCCAAAACATGTAAATATTTAAAATGACACATGTATAAATATATATTATCCAGTTGTAGAAATGTTCCAATTTGCAGTCTACCTATAAATTATCTTAGTGTAAGTGAGAATAATTTTTGTTATTTTTCCTCTACATTTCAAGATGTTTATTTGGATAATCAGGAAGCTGAAATATCTTGGTATTTACATACTAGTTTAGCTTCAGAATAGTGACACTTTAAAAAAGTTTTTTGAATAACCCCAAATAATTTTCCTATTTGGGTAGGACCAGTCTAGCCCTCTGTAGATATGCCAGCATTTGTAGGTAGAACACTATAAGCTGTTATTACTTTGATTCTGTTATATTTCATATGTTAAATCATACCCTCAGAAACTCAGCAATGAAACATTACAAATACTTGACTGATAAGATTAACCTGTGATGAGTACTTGTCCTCAGCATTAGTCATTGCTGCTTATATCTTATCTACACAATATTCTAGGAGCAAAGAGATGCAAATGTGTTCTGTGGTATGAATGATGTGACTGTTTCCAGTGTGCTGTGTAATGTTTTCCTTTGTAACTAATGTTTAGATCCATCTGATATTATGATCACACTCTGATATCCTTTCACTGCTTTTTCATAGAAATTCTTTTTTTTTTTTGAGATGGAGTCTTGCTCTATTGCCCAGGCTGGAGTGCAGTGGCACGATCTTGGCTCATTGCAACCTCTGCCTCCCAGATTTAAGTGATTCTCCTGCCTCAGCCTCCTGAGCAGCTTGGATTACAGGTGTGAGCCACCATGCCTGGCTAATTTTTATATTTTTAGTAGAGATGGGTGTTTTCACCATGTTGGCCAGGCTGGTCTCAAAATCCTGATTTCAGGTGATCCACCTGCCTCAGCCTCCCAAAGGGATTACAGGAGGGATTACAGGAGGGAGCCACTGCACCCCGCCAGAAATTCTTATTTTAGTCTTTGTAATTCCTTTCTCTCTGGAATGGTTCAGTGTAGCCCTGGGAGGGATAGGAAGTAAGAAAGGAATAAGGAAGGGTTTCACTGCCTAAGGCCTCCAGACCTGACCTACAACCTCCTCATTCCATGATTCATTTGAAAGGCTCATCATCCGTAAGTTTTATAAGCGTAAGCATATATGATATGTGAAACCTTCTTACAGCATCTGCAGTATAAGATCTGCCACTGGGTTAAAAGGATAATGAAGATGATAACTGCTGAAAATACCATGAGCAGCAATGAAAAGTGCCAACATTTATTATATTTTTGCTGTGTGCCAACTACTCTGTTAAGTGTTCTACATGTATAAACTCATTTGAGTCGTACAAAGGATTTATAAGTTAGTCATAGGTTTCTATCCCTTATTTACATAGATGGGCAAAATAATACCATGCTCCTTTAGACAGCAATTGTTGACTATAATATAAGCTAGAGAGGGAGAACTGTCACGAGGAAACTCCTGAAAAACGCTGTGATAGTTCTCCCACCTTACAAGGGTCCAGAGAAGCTCTATGGAGAAAGTAGCACTGAACTGAATGTTGAAGATTGGGATCCACTCTTAGTATAACTGGGTGATAAAGCATGTGACATGTGAGGTCAGTGTGGGTAGGAGTAAGGAGGGCTTCCTCCTGGAGAAAGTGGGACTGACATGGAACCGGGATGGATGTCTTGGACACAGATAGGCAAGGGAGCCAGGCAGGCTGTTCAGAACTCAGGGAATAGCATAAATGAAGTCATGGAGGCAACAAAAATCATTCTGTGAACCTGTTGTGTGTTTTTCCCACTCCATTTCCTACCTTTTGTTTTTTTAGTTTTGAGTATTTAATACTTTTTAATCTAAATTAAATTAAAGTAATTAATTTACTTATAGAGACAGAGTCTTGCTCTGTCACCCAGACTGGAATGCAGTGGCATGATATAGCTCACTGCAGCCTCAAACTGCTGGGCTCAAGCAATCCCCTGCCTCAGCCTTCTGAGTAGCTAGGACCACAGGTGCAACAACCACATGGGGCTTATTATCTTTTTTTTTTTTAAAAAAACAGCTTTACTAAAATATAATTCACATACCATACAATTTACCCATTTAAAATGTACAATTCACTGGCTTTTAGTATATGCAGAGTTATATATCCATCATCACAATCAATTTTAAAGCATTTTCATCACCCTACAAGGAAACCCTGTTCCTCTGAGCCACCATTCTCCAGCCCTCAGTAACAGCTAATCTGCTCTCTGCCTCGATAGATTTGCCTATTCTGGACATTTCCTACAAATGGAATCCTACAGTATGTGGTTCTTTGTGACTAGCCTCTTTCACATGTGTGCCATTTTTAATGAAAACCAAACAAGGTGGTATTTACCAGTTGCTGAGACTTTAAAGGCCCCTGGCTGCATTTTTTCCGGAGCCCAGTTTGTCTAAAATCCACACATTCCTCAGCAGAATTTAAGACTTGGTCTATGCCTGATGCCTGGTTTAGACTAGAGGCGGCAAAGCAGCAGCTGCTGGGCCAGATATGGCCAGATATGGCTCTGTGTTGGACAACACAGAGCTTTAAGGGTTTTTTCATTTTGTTTTGTTTTTTTGTTAAACATAGTATTGACATTTAAAACTTAAGAAAAGAAAGAAAATCTGTATTTCTTGCTTTGGAAATCAGAGGAACTGGTAACACTGGGTAGGTCTACCTTTCTGGGCGCTGACAGGAGCTCTTATGCAGGGTCTTGCTCTCCCAATCACGTGTTATTCACAACCAGGATCTCCCCTCATTCATCTTACATATGTGTTCTTCTCCAGGTATTTGAAATCATCCAAGCCCTGGTCTAGATAATTCTTCAATGTCAGATCACCTTTGCTTACATAGACTCTTGCTCTATAATTAATTATTCATTGGATGCAGAATATACATTTAAAAAGAGTTGCCAGGTGTGGTGGTTCACTCCTGTAATCCCAACACTTTGGGAGGGTAAGGCAGGCGGATTGCTTGAGCCCAGGAGTTCAAGATCAGCCTGGGCAACATTGGTGAAACTCCGTCTCTACTAAAATGACAAAAAAAACTAGCCAGGCATGGTGGCACACACCTGCAGTCCTAGCTACTCAGGAGGCTGATATGGGAAGATTGCTTGAGCACAGGAGGGTGAGACGGCAGGGAGCCATGATTGTGCCACTGCACTCCAGCCCAGGCAAGAGTAGCTCAATGAAGACAGAAATCTTTGTATGTTTTGCTCTCTGATAGACCCTGTTGGGAACCAGCCCAACTCCATACGTGGGTGCCCTTAGTCCCGGCGGTGACGAGGTATTGATAAAAGGAAATAAAGGCAGAGACATATGAGTAGAATTTACAGCATTCGTCCAGGGGACCAACGCAAGCATGGCAACCACACTTGGTTTGGAGCTGTGGGCTCCAAACACTTTTATTATGTGCACAATCTCATTGATCTTATGGGTATGGAAAGGGAGGGTAAAGGAGTAGGTAAGATAGCCAGGTGGAGAGCACTTGAGATCCTTCTAAGACATACTACACTTGTACTCTGAGTTTACCACCGATTGTTATCTACGGCTGCATCAGAAGTATAGCCGATGAGGAGCCACCCAGTCTGACCACTCCCAATGCATCAAGGGGCTTTTATCCCAAGCATTGAGGATGTAGAGCAATTAAAATCACTCCATATTCCAAGAACCCTAGGCAGAGCCTGAGGTGTTCCTTAATCTCTGCCCTGCAAGGCTTTTCTCCTCTTTGCCAGCTCCCATCTGCAAAGTCCCTCCCAGATCTTGTGAGCAGCGGTCGCCTCCCTTCTCAGAGATCTTTGCATAAGCCCTCCTTATGAGGCCCATATGCAGTCTCAATATTAAGAAGGCATTCGTGGGACCAGAGCAGTATTCCCTGCTCTGCAAACACCCCTTGGTGTTCCCCAGTGTTACTGCGCTCTCAGATGGCCTTTACCTTAGGCCTCCTGTTGCCACTCGATTTCTAATTAACTGCACCAATAATATGGTTTAGTTTGGTATATAAACTTCAGTGTACTGTGAGCCAATCAAGCTTATAATTATTTAGCTAGAATTAACATAGGTCTCCCCCTGGCCATCTTGACCCACAGATCCCAAATACAGAACAGTGCCTCTCACACAGTAGGCCCTCAATAATATTTCTTAAAGAGTGAACAGCTTTCCTAAAATGTCCATCCTTTACCCAGTTTTTATTAAGGAGGTGCAGTTTTCAGGAAGGATAAATCACACACACTCTTGCTCCCTTATTTTTGCTCCCCATCTTCTGTAAAATATAAAACCAATGTCACTGAGCACCCAGGTCCCTGAGCAAAACAGTTGGTTTCCCTGTAGGTAATGCCCTGTGCTCTGCTGTAGCGAAGTCCCAGCAGGTAAAATGTTACAATGAAGAAATCTTCTGTTATAGGCTTATGTTCTGGACTGACTGGGGAAAAGAACCTAAAATCGAGTCTGCCTGGATGAATGGAGAGTCCCGCAATGTCTTGGTTTTTGGGAACCTTGGTTGGCCAACTGGCCTTTCCATTGATTATTTGAACAATGACCGGATCTACTGGAGTGACTTCAAGGAGGACGTTATTGAAACCATAAAATTTGATGGGACTGATAGGAGAGTCATCGCAAAGGAAGGTTAGAAATGAGTTGGAATGTAATATATTAAATTACTAATTAATATATTCTAATATCTTTGCCTATTTTCTCAAGAAGGAGCCCTGCTCTTAGGAATGCCTTATATAATTTTTTAGAGACCACTTTCAACCCCCAGCAACTCCCACCTGCTGAATTAAATGCAGATGAGTTCATTAGCAATAAAAGTTTTTAAGAAAATGCTTCTCAGCAGAAGATATTGAAATAACTGAGTTTCCTGTTAGGTTACTCCCATAGAGGTAGCTTTATGTGTACCAATGTTAATCCACGTCACATTCATTTTCACTTTACTAGATTGCCCAGTATGCACAACTGTCTAGGAGAGAAACATTTTTGTTGTTGTTCAGACTCTGTAGTATTGTAATGACCCAGCACATATCACAGTTTTCCTATTTGATCAGATAGACGTCTTACGTTCAAAAGAAAATATAAAATCTTGTCATATAAATTGTTTTCTAAAAATGCAATATAATCAGTAACTTGAAAGTGAGCTAGGGCCCTGTTATTGGTATTGTATACATGAATGTGGTTTAATTTCTGTCTTCTTGACCTCCTAGCGCAGCACACTTTCCCAGTCCCGTGTATCTAAAGTCTGCCTGAATATTCCCAGAGCTTCAAGGCATTGTATGAGGGAAGAATTCAAGCAGAATGCCAGCAGATGTACAAGTGGTGCTAGGGTATACTGGATGTTTTCTTTTCAATAACGTTTTGTTTTGTTTCTCCCCTGTGGGTAAGCAGCAATGCACCCTTACAGCCTGGACATCTTTGAAGACCAATTATACTGGATAGCTAAGGAAAAGGGAGAAGTATGGAAACAAAATAAATTTGGGCAAGGAAAGAAAGAGAAAACTCTAGTAGTGAACCCTTGGCTCACCCAAGTTCGAATCTTTCATCAACTCAGATACAATAAGTCAGGTAATCACCAACTTTGGTATAAGATGCTCCTCATTACTTGGAAACCTTACTTCAGAATAATGGCTATCCTGCTGAAAGATTGCAGTAGATAATAATAGGCTAATCTCTTGGTGCATGAAAAGGGTATGTGTGTATGTACGGGTGCTGGGGAAGAGGAACGTTTTAACCATTTTAACCAAAGAAAGATAAAATGGGAGGTCAAATGAAATTATGCAAACCACCAGCAGATAAGTAAAAATAGCCCTCATTGTTGTTTGGAGTTATGGATAGGTACTTCTAGGCCACAGAGTTCAGCAGAAGTCAATCCCTTGCTAAGTGTGCATTGGGTTAACAAGTTACAAAATGCGTTTCATGGGCATCAGAAATCTTATCCTTCCCATTGCAAGGCAAGGCTAGTCAGGTCAGCCTGAGCTATGTAGGTCTTAGTTTAAAATGGCTAACAGTCTTGGGATCCTATGGGAGCTGGCTAGAAATGTAGTCTCTCAGGCCCACCCAGACCTTCTGAATCCGAATCTGCATTTTAGCAGGATTCCCCAGGTGACTGGTATCACAACTCAAGTTTGAAAAGCTCCTCTCTGGAGGGCTGAAGACATGAGAATGGGACAGATTTTGACGGAGGCTTTTGGAAGACGTCTTACTAATTTATAGCCATGCTTTGTCTATGGTTACATCTTGAATGATGAACAATCGGGATCACAGAGTGTTAGTCTGAGAAGGAATGTAAAGGTTATCTACTCTAGTACAACTGCTGGATAAATCATAATATATGCTAAGGTAGAATTCAGAAGATTCTAAACTTACCTGGGGAGCTTTTAACGGTAATACTTGAGCTGTATTCCAGATGAATTTAAATCTGAATCTTGGAATGGGCATCAGTAGTTTTGGATAGCTCCCAGGTGATTCTGAGGAATCATTGCTCTAAATTCCCTTTTCTTGCAATTAAGGTAACTGAAACCCAGAGAAAGTTCTCTTTGGAGGGTTGGGGTGGAAATCACATCCAGTATGCTTTCGGTAGGCCATACGTTATGATCTACCCAGATTTGGGTGGTGACAAATCTTGATATAATATGTGGATCTCACTGGTCTTTTGAACCATCTCAAGTTGTTTAGCACTGAGTAGGTTTTGAGGTTAGGCAATGAACCAGATACCCACCTTCCAAACCTCCCAGCGCAGCAGAGAAGTTAAGTGATGCCAATCGAAAATGTGAGTGGTACAGAAATTGGCAGGAGGGCCTGGGGAGGGACTATGCCACTGCAGTGGGATGGCAGAGAGGATAGTGTAAATGAGGGTGGGTAGCCAGGTGGCACATGGACTAGAGGTATTGGGATGCTGCCTAGGCTCTGCTGTCACCTGGCAGAGCCACATCCAGTTGCTGGGTGTGTCCATAGTCAGGTTATTCATTCTATCAGGACCTAACTGCTGTCTTATCTGCTTTCCAGTGCCCAACCCTTGCAAACAGATCTGCAGCCACCTCTGCCTTCTGAGACCTGGAGGATACAGCTGTGCCTGTCCCCAAGGCTCCAGCTTTATAGAGGGGAGCAACACTGAGTGTGATGCAGGTAGGGGCATTGCCTGAGCAGCCATGGGGGCCTGGGAGCACTCCTCTGCTATCTTCAGGAGCCTGAAGAATCCCTGCGTACTGGGTGCTTTGCAGCAGATGGGGATGGCAGGAAGGAGGGGTGAGAGATGTGGGAGACATGAACAGAGCTGAGAGGGACTTAGGGGGCAAGCAGAACCGTGTTCCAGTGACTTCTGAGAATTATTTGCTAAGATCTGCAGAAATATAGATCCAGTGTCCCTAAATCTATTGCTGTGTTGTTTTGTAAAGACATTTTGAAGAGTGAGTTTTTATAGGATGTCCACCTCAGGCTGATTCCCGTTGCCCCAGAATCCACTCAACCTTAACTGGAGTTCCTCAGGGTAGAGAACCATGTTCAGTTTTGACAACTGAAAAAGGACCACCTTTTGAAAAATGCTTTATATTATCAGGAGATGAAGACCAGCATGAGGAAACTGTGGTTTAATTCTTGTCCCAAATGCTGTGGATGATCTATTCTTGGCAAGACGTTTTTTTCAATGACTTTTTTAAGTTGAGGAGTTAATAATCCGGGGGGAATAACTAGTGTCCCTAACTAGCATCCTGTGCTGGGAAAAGCCTGAAAAGTCATCCTGCAATTCACTAGTGGTCCATTTTAGGGCTCACATCCTTGGGGCCTCCCCTAGTTTTAGCTGATGGGGAAATAAAATCGCTTAACCACCTTCTACCACCAGGGGGAGCATCCTAAACAGGCTGAAAAGTTGGCAGGTTTAGGGAATGAATCCAGGGAGAAAAAACTGCTTCTTGTCTCCCCTCTTCCCCTACTCTTGCACTCATCCCAACGTTACTGGGGAAATACTGGTAGGACCCCAATATTTCGAGCAATATTTGGAACAAAATGACAATTTCAAGCTTTGAGATGTGTTCTATGCTGCGGATAGATCATTTTGCCACTCACTGCAACTTCACATCAGAGGAGCAGTGTGGTCCAGGTTGTCACCTCATCTACTACTTTTCTCATTTAAACTTTTTGCCAAGTGAATGATACTAAGATTCTTGTTTTAAAGAACATTCACCGAAGTAAACACACGAATGATGGGAGTCATTCCGTATAGGGCCTCAGTTTGGTATAATAATTAATTAAGCAATTAGTTCAGTAAGAGTTCTTGAGCACCAACTGTGTGCCAGGCATTGTTCTACATGCTGAATGTAACAGAAGTGAACAAAACAGACAAACCCCCTGTGTTTATTGAGTTTACATTCTAATAGGACAATAAAGAGAGAAGTCAATAAAAATACAGTAGGTCAGGTGGTACTATGGAGAAAATGAAGGCAGGGGAAGAGGGATGAGGATGGGGTGGGTGGGGATTCTCCTTTAGATAGTGTTCAGGGAAGGCCTGTCTGATGCAGTGAACACTGAGTGGAGACTCATTGAAGGTCTGAGCCAGGAGGGTATCCAGGCTCTTTAAATAATGTACATATGTGATCTACACTTATTAAGCATATTCAACATATAAGACACTGAAGCACTAATCACCCATCAGGTACATCCTAGGAGTATGTATGGGCCGAGCTGGGAGCAGGGACCTGGAGTCAGGGCAGTTTGGGAGGACTTGAAAATTCAGGAGCTCTCTAGCTAGCTGCCTACCAAGTATCTGTATATATGTACTATGTAACTGCCTGTTGACTGATCAATTACTGATGTTTTGGGGCCTTTAGTGGAAGTTTCAAGGTGGGCCTACATTAAACTCCTGATTTTAACTGGGTTCACGGAGGAGAATTCTGAAAACTTCAAATGATAATGTGAACATCTTAAGAGCTTATTTTAACACTACATTCTTGTAACTATTAATATATGCTCCAGAGTCTAGTACCTCTCCATAGTTTTTTTTGGGAAAAATTCTACAAACTGCCCCCTCTCTTTCCACTAAATGTATGTTACTCTACAAGATTTTAAGGAAATTCACTGGACTTAGGGGGAAGGTAAGCTTTGATAAGGAGACTAATTGGCTGGCCCGCCCCTCCTCCCACCCCTAACCTGGGCAAGTTTGCATGGTGTGGGTGCTCTGCTGAGTATAGCTGACTAACACATGCATGGCTTTCCCTTCCTGCAGCTATTGAACTGCCTATCAACCTGCCCTCACCGTGCAGGTGCATGCACGGAGGAAATTGCTATTTTGATGAGACTGACCTCCCCAAATGCAAGTAAGTCTGAACGTAGAGGTCCCAGCTATAGGCCTTGCCTCTTCTAGGGAAATTTGAGACCTTAAAGTAGCTAGGAAAACAAATACAGGAACCTTACTAGTTTACTAATTCTTATATTTTAACCAACTCGCCTTCCCTTGAGGGAGTCCACAGAGAACTGAGTCAGTGCTTCTTTAACTAGAATGTGCATGAGAATCCTGTGGAGATCTGGTTCAAGGGCCTATTCTCATGCACAGAGGTTCTGCATTTCTAATAAGCTCTGGGTGAGGCCATGGGGTCTTGGACCACACTTTGGGGAGCAAGGAGTTAGAGAATTGAATTGGCAACAGCATTTTCCTACTCACCTGGCATTGTTACTTACAAGAGGACTGGGAGAAGAGCTGTTTGCAGTGCTGCTTAGTACAAGGTCTCATGATGAGCAGAAAGACTGGGAGAAATATTCAGAAAGAAGATGACTGTGTTGAGAAAGCTCTAACATGGGGCAAGATAAATAGATGTCTTTAAAAAGCATTTAATGAAAGCATATAAAAGAAAAAACATAACCATGGTTTCCATTTTTACTCCCCAAGGAAGCATTGCATAGATTAGGGAAGACATCAATGGGTTTTGGTGTTGAGACTACTCCATTAAAAGTGAATTTCTAAAGTCAGAGCACTGTTCGGTCTGCTTGTCTTCTCTTGGCAGAATGAACAAAAGTCATGCCAGATACGTTGTCTGTTCAACATGTAATTTACGCAGCCAAAGCTCTCTCTACCTCAGGTTGTGCTCAGAAAACTGCACTAGAAGTCTAAGAACTAACAGCTAGTGAATGATTTTCTTTTTCCTTTCAGGTGTCCTAATGACTACACCGGAAAATATTGTGAAATGGCGTTTTCAAAAGGCATCTCTCCAGGAACAAGTAAGTTTTAAGAATGTGAGCAGCTGGGCGCAGTGGCTCATGCCTATAATCCCAGCACTTTGGGAGGCTGAGGCGGGCGGATTGCCTGAGCTCTGGAGTTTGAGACCAGCCTGGGCAACATGGTGAAACCCTGTCTCTACTAAAATACAAAAAATTAGCAGGGCATGGTGGTGCATGCCTGTAGTCCCAGTTGCTCTGGAGGCTGAGGCAGGAGAATCGCTTGAACCCAGGAGGCAGAAGTTGCAGTGAGCCAAGATCGCACCACTGCACTCCAGCCTGGGCGACAGAGCGAGACTCAGTTTCAAGAAAAAAAGAATGTGAGCAACCTGGAAATACTCATGGCCCCTAAATTGAATGTTGTCACAGCTTTTCTGCTTAATGCAGTCTTTAACCTAGCCCCCAGTTTCTGCCAGGATTGCGGGCTTCTGTGTGTTGATGTGCTTTCTGCTCTCTTCTTCCATAGCCGCAGTAGCTGTGCTGTTGACAGTCCTCTTGATCATCGTAATTGGAGCTCTGGCAATTGCAGGATTCTTCCACTACAGGAGAACCGGCTCCCTTTTGCCTGCTCTGCCCAAGCTGCCAAGGTCAGTTCCATTATGAGGAACACTGATGTGTGAAGCCTAAGTAATTCATAGGAAGCCATGTGAAGGACTTAGTTTTCTTTTTAAGTTAAAAAAGCACAATATGCAGTTCACCTATTCTGCAGAAACGAAAAGTAGTGAGGATGTCAGGCAGTCACTTCAAATCACGACTTCGTAACCAACTCTTCTCTAAAGCCTGAGTGGTGACAAGCTGTGTTTTGTAGTCCAAATGGTTGTGCCTACTGTTAGGGGTGCAGGTCAGAGGGGAGTAAAAAGGCAGCTGTGTGATGCCCAGGCTTTATCCTGGTATGTGCTGGACCCTTTTCCTTTTAGATCTCAGAGTTCAGGAATGTGCCTTAACGTTTCCAGGTAGCCAAGGGAACTTACTACCATATTTGACAGTGTAATATTTAGAGTGGGAATTGAGCATTACATTTACGGAAGATTTAGCAGTGTGGAAGAAAGGGTACTATTGCGAAAGGTTGTTTGTTGTTTTTGTTCTTGTTGTTTTAAATAACAAGACACTTTTTGGATACTTGTTTCCAGCTTAAGCAGTCTTGTCAAACCCTCTGAAAATGGAAATGGGGTGACCTTCAGATCAGGGGCAGATCTTAACATGGATATTGGAGTATCTGATTTTGGACCTGAGACTGCTATTGACAGATCAATGGCAATGGTGAGTATGGTTTCAAAATGATTACTCGAAGGTTGTCATTTATAGAATAAACACTTTTTACAAAGAATAAAATTCATCTAGAGAAGACTGAAATACAGTAGTAGGCATCTCAGAATAGAGTCTGCACTACACAAACCAAGTTAGGAACTGTTAGGTTTGTTGCCGAAAGGTGTCTACAAACACTAGCAATAAAATCGGAATTTACCCCTGCTCTAAGCCACACTGTTGAATTGGGATCATGATCAGTCTTAAGTTTAAGTTGAGCGTTGAAGAGCTTCCTGGTTTTTTGGGGGGCAATGGGTGGGGAGGACATGATATTTTGTTTTAATTTGATGACATTTTATATGTATAAAAGGAGTAGGGAACTATATTTTTTCTAGTGTCATATATTTTCCCACCAATGTATAGTGATGGAATAAACAGTGATTTTAGAGTTGGTGTTGGTCCAGACCATGGCTCTGCCACCTACTAAGTATGTGACAATAGACATGAAGCCGATATCTCTGACCTTCATTGTCCCTATTTGTAAAATGGGTACAATAATACCTCCTGGGATGCCCAAATGAAATGCTTTATGAGGGAGCTGCCACAGTCATGGCACTGAGGGGCTCTCTGTAATCCGTACTGGGAAACCACTTTCAGTATGTTGTTGCTCCCTCAAATCTTTCATTTTTTTCCTTCCCTGAAAATGTAATATTATCCATTCTTTTTCCCTTCTCTCTCTTCTCATTCTTCTTTTCTTCTTCCACCATTATCCTTTTCTCTTGCACAGACCCAATCCCCAAGTGAGTTATTTAAGAGAATTTAGTTATAAGAAGAGTGTTTCCATTTCCTTGAGTTGGTAAATTAGTCATGTTATGTTACTTTGTATAAAAATTTGCCATATGGAGTCCTTGTGCCTTGCTGGCTTTTTTGTTTTTTTTGCAAGTTCTCTTGTGGGTAACTTTGGCATAGCACCTAGCATACCTCCAGGTGTGGGGAAGACACCTTTTTTTGTGTGTGATCTAGATTAGTATGGTGTAATCTCTCTCTCTCTCTCTGCCATCAGAGTGAAGACTTTGTCGTGGAAATGGGGAAGCAGCCCATAATATTTGAAAACCCAATGTACTCAGCAGCCAGGGACAGTGCTGTCAAAGTGGTTCAGCCAACCCAGGTGAGAAACCATGCAGTCCTTTATTTCAGTTACTGCTGTTGCTGGATCTTAATCTATTGAGTCATGTCTTCTTAGGACTCTCCTAACCTTCCTTCCAAATGGATGGAAGCATAGAGAGTGGTCCATGCCGCAGCTGCGCTAGCTGCAGGGAACAGGACCAACCCAAGGACATAAGACCTGAAAACAATCAGGATCCTGTTCCGTTGTATAGTGGTGGAGGTTTGGCAGCCGTGCTGGGGCTGCTGACAAAGAGCCTTTCATTCTGCAAGAGATCTGAGTCCCTTCAGGGGCCTGGTAAACACAGTGCCTGAAACACCACAGCTTATCTACAAATACTTGTGAAACGAAGGAGTGGAGAACTGTCAGATCATTATACAGGAATTGGGGGACTGAGCCCATTCTCTAGTTCTTGCTGCTATCACAAATTTGTAGTTTAAGGTGGATTAAAGGGAGAGGGACCTCTTATGCTTGCTGTTGTGATACTTTTCCAAAACGTACAAAGGTCTCTAGAGTTGATGGACAGATATCTAAATTTCCTTGTTGCAGCCTTATTGCTCAGTCATCTTTAAGAAGAGAGCTGAAAGATGAGATAGGAATATAGGTGGAGGGAATAACTGTTTATAAGGTCTGCATCGATAGACCTAGCACCGCTTCTAGCACTCGGCAACTGTGAACATGTGTCTCTTTTGTCAAAACAACTATGGCCTTAGTGACAATGAATAACTGACATTGTTAACACCTATGCTCCTTTTGAACTTGAAATATGGCACATTTTAATATGGAAGCTAGAAATGTTTATTTTACAAATATTTTGTGATTTTAAGATCATAAATGTTTACATCTTGAATGCATTTTGCCTGATTCTTTAATAAACAGATATGAAAACTTTAATCACATGATAAAACAGATATGACATTTTATTTGACATCTTCACTTAAAATAAAATGAGGTCATATATACAAATGCATATCCAAGTTTGAGAATAAACAAAGTAATGAATGTGAATATATAGGAAAAGGAGTGAATTGTCTACCTTGTAGTTTATTATATATTCATAGTCATTTGGTCTTCAAAGGGAATCTTGCAATTATATGAATGTTATAGAAAAATGTGTAGAAGAGTTTTAATTCCATTATTCTCATCTTTTCAAAAATTCAACCTCTTTTTAGTAGTTCTATGAAATTTTAATTTCCAAAGATAAGATTTATTAATATTCAAAGAAATTACTAAGAGCCAAAGAAAGGATTCTCAGTTCACTGGTGAGGTTGGGGAATTATTCTTGGTGTTCTTCTAGGATTTGGCTTCCAGTATATAACCAGAGTTTCTTTATCCAAAAATTTGGTCAACAGTGGGAATAAGAAGGTATAGAAAATATAGTAGAAATTGCTAGTAATAAGTGAGAGTGTGACCCGTGAGGGATATATTTGCCTCTCAGGATTACGGTATGATATGTCTTAGTGGTTGCTGCTCTTGATTTTGGGGTGGTGGGAGTAATGTTTAGACCTGACTTACTGGATTACATCATGCAATAAAAATGGTGCCTGATGATGTCTGTGGAAGAACAAGATGGCAAAAAGAGCCAGAGTTGGTAAAAACTTTACAGCAAATTTATTTACTACCGAATTCTTTCCAAATTGGGTAACGGCCTTTAATATGTCCACAGGTGACTGTATCTGGCAATGTGGAGAATAAGAATTATGGAAGTCCCATAAACCCTTCTGAGGTAGTTCCAGAGACAAAGCCAACTTCCCCAGATACTGATGGAACTCAGGTAACAGTTGCTGACTCCTGAAATATCGTGGGATTTGGAAAGAACTTTGAGATGGCCGGGTTGTTATTAACCTTAAGCAAACAAGGGAGACTCTGACAGGCTCAAAGTTCCATTGACAGTTAATAAATATAATTTTTTAAAAATCATAGATTGAAAAACTTTTCACCAAATAAAGCTACATTATAACATTGAGTTAAGAATAATGTTCCTTGTAACATGGGAGAACATGTCACAAAAAAGAACAAATCAACGTTTGGATCCAGTATCTTCAGACCAGGGACATTTAAGTTGAGAAACTGACTCAGTATGAATAAAGATTTCCTTGTGTCAAAGATACAGATGAAAGATTCTTCTCTGTGTGCCATGATTTCTCTACATGCATCTTTATTCCTTTAAGCTGGTCTTCGCTCTCCTGCTATTACAGTCTTTACCAGTAGATGGCACTAATTTACATATTCTTTGTCCATTCATCATCCATCTTTTAATTATTGTCCAACCAATCATCTAATGTTATTGCCCTCGATGGTGTTTAATACTGGAGATTGAAAGAAAAAAAATGCCATTAGATGGAACTTCTTAAACATGCCTGCAGGTCCTTTGCAACTGGTACACTATTTGGTCTGCAGAAAGAAATTCAATAAATATATTTGATATTAAACTCTGTATTAATGAATCATTAGTTCTAATGAACACATATGAAGCTATGCCAGATCTAGCTGTTTGAATCTGGACAAACCGTTTTACCTCTGGGGCTAAAGTCCTCAATAATATAGTATTTCTCACTGGGGCACTATTGGCATACTGAATGGGACAGTTCTTTGTGCTTCAAAACTGCCCTATGCACTGCAGGGAATTTCAGTATTTCTGGTCCCTGTCCACTAAATTCCAGTAGTGTCTCCCTTAATTCAATGCGACTCCAGAAATCACCTCCCCTCCCCCAACACATCTGCACACACTCCTAGTTGAGAACGACTAGGAACTAAGTCATCATCCCTTTTCTCTTGTTAGTAATTACTTAACTCCAAGCCAGCCATTCCATTTTGAAGCAATGACATCTAAGAGACTTTGGCCTGCCCCACTTAACTGTAAGTGCCCAGAGGCAGAGCTTTGACCTGAATGTCTTCATGTTCCCCTTGGGGGCACTATGTACAATGCAGGGACTCACTTGAATATGGGTTAAAGTGAAGACCTCTTCTACTTCTCCTGTAGCTCTGTGCTCCCCATTCCTCCACAGGCTGGTCCCTTGCTTTCACAGAGTGAGAGACACTCTATAAAACCTGTGGGCTCCCTCAGCTTCTGTTAGGATTAGGCTGTCTGTTCCCTTGCCTCCCACCAGGTTTTTATCTGGCAGTCAGCAGGACAGGCAACTTTTCAGTAGAGTGTGGGCCACACATCATTGTCCAGGGTGATTCTCTTTGGGTTCTCCAGTTTGTGGCCCTCTGGGTCCCCTGAGTAATCATTACCTGCCCTTCTACCTGCAATTTAGTTGTATAACCTTGCTGTGACTCAGCAACTATAGGACAATAAGTGTACCTACCTCCAGGAGTTGTTAAAAAAACATCAGAAACTGGTAAAACTCTTAGAATAACTCTTGACACACAGTTAAGCACTCAACAAATGTTAGATATTTTTGTTATTAGTATTATTATGACACAAGAGGGAATGATGAAGGGAGAAGGGATACAGAGAACGTTATTTTAGAGAATAAGAGCTATAGTTTATCTCTGCCCAATTTTCAGGCAGCGCCAGAAATCTTTTTTTCTCCAGGTGTACCTTGTATGTGTCTGTTTTATGCATTCTCTCTGTACTGAAGTAGCCAGGTGATCTGCTTGTAGACACTATGGCACAGATTCTGTAAATTATAAATTTGAAATTAAAGAAGTATCTAAAACCATTCGATGAAAAGAGCCTAGAGAGTCTCAGTTACTGTTCAGGGACCATAGGAGAAACTGAAAATTTACTGCATGAGCTCAATCACATGGTTCTAAGTCCCAAATTGCTTTACCCTTCAGTAAGAAGAAATTTTAAAATTAAGACAGGAGGAAAAGAATCCCACAAAATAATTACATTACTGAGAGGTTTTTGTTTTCCCATTTTCATTTAGGTGACAAAATGGAATCTCTTCAGACGAAAAGCTAAACAAACTACCAACTTTGAAAATCCAATCTATGCACAGGTAATTTTTAACAATTTTTCTTAGCACAGACATTTTTTCTTAGAAATTATTTGCTTGGTTAAATTGGACACACACTTAGATTATTCTGAGCAGAGTGGCCACAAATAGTCTTCTTTATGAAAAATAGTGTATGGTCACCTTGGGGGAATAAATGGCTGATTCCTGCTATGTTGTGTTCTTAGATGGAGAACGAACAGAAGGAAAGTGTTGCTGCGACTCCACCCCCATCACCTTCTCCCCTTGCTAAGCCTAAGCCTCCTTCAGAAAGAGACCCAATGCCAACCTATTCTGCAACAGAAGACACTTTTAAAGACACTGCAAATCTTGTTAAAGAAGACTCTGAAGTATAGCTATACCAGCTATTTAAGGAATAGTTAGAAACACACTTTTGCACATAGATTTTTTACAAACAGATGAAAAAAGTCAACATTCAATACTTTATGAAAAATATATTTTTCCCTGTTTGCCTATAGTTGGAAGTATCCTGTGTCTTTTTTTACTTATGCCATCTCATATTTTTACAAATAATTATCACAATGTATTATATGTATATCTTTGCACTGAAGTTGTCTGAAGGTAATACTATAAATATACTGTATATTTGTAAATTTTGGAAAGATTATCCTGTTACTGAATTTGCTAATAAAAGTGTCTGCTGATTCGGGTGGTGATCATGATAGTAAATGATCCAACGAGAAAAGGAATTGACTTGGGACCTTTAGCTGTGTCTAAAGAAGAGGCACCACTCATATCTCCTATAAAATTATCTAGGAAAGGAATCCAGACCCCGCTCTTGGGTCCATTTTTACACATTAGCACTTACTGTTCAATATTACATGTCAGTTTGATTAATGGGTATATTGATAAGGGCCACTATGTGTTGTATAGACATCTGAACTTGACTGTAGACTCCTCAGATAATATAGAAGGTAGAAAAAGCAATTCAGTTTGGCCCTTCTGCGTGTTCACATTATCTAGCCAGAACCCTCTGTTTCATGTGTGTTCTCTCACTAGCTGCCAAGGCAACATTTTTATTTGTGATGTCTATGAGGAAACCCCATATCATTAAGTGCCACTGTCCTGCATTGAGTTTGTAGTTAATTAAATGAGCTCTTCTGCTTGATGGACCCTGGAGCAATTTCTGCCCTCACCTGACATCCGAGGTGGTCACCTACCCTAGTAGCTGGAGCTCAGTAGCTAAATTTCTGAAACCAAATCTGTGTCTTCATAAAATAAGGTGCAAAAAAAAAAAAAAAAAATACCAGTTAAGCAAAGCCTCAACTGGGTTTTTGTTTCTATGAAAATATCATTACAATCACTATTTATTTCCTAAGTTGAACCTGAATAGAAAGGGAAACCATTCTTATTAAGCTTTTTCTAGGCCCTTTGGCTAAATGTGTACATTTATATTAGAATGTACTGTACAGTCCAGATCTTCTCTTTAATTTTTATTGCTTTTTTAAAGAGATGGGGTCTTGCTATGTTGCCCAGGCTGATCTTGAAGTCCTGGGCTCAAGTGATCCTCCCACCTCAGCCTCTTGAGTAGTTGGGATTACGGGTGTAAGCCACTGTGCCCGGCTTCCAGCTCTTTTCTTAAATAGTGGGCAGGTGTAGTCTCCACAACAGGAACCATGGCAGGAATACACGCTTTCCCATAGCAAATAGCTTTCCTGGCTCTCTGTGCTAATATTGCACATTTGTTAAACAATGAATGGATGGATGGATGGATGGATGGATGGATGGATGAATGGATGAATGAAACATATACTACTGATTATTCCAGCCTTCTCAAAATATTTGTTGCTCATATTTTGAGTGCTGATTGTAATTACTTTGAAATGTACTTTGATTAGATAAACAACTGGAAATTATGCTGCTGAAAAATTTCTAATAAATGTGTATTTTATCAGATGTTTTCTGTGTGCTTCATGAGCCCAAGTCATGAATCGGTTGTACTTTGCTGTGTAAAAGCTTGAGGCTTTGAGTGCTCTCAGTCACACCAATTCTGTACCACTCCTTCCTGGAAGTGAATCCAGAGCAATTTGATTGAAAATCAAGCCTCTGCATTCCTTTTGTATGTGTCCATGATAGTCTGGTATAAATTATAGGAAACAACTCTCCAGAAACAAGTAGATATCAGAGTCCCAAGTAACCACCAGTATAGCTAGTCCTTGAATGCTGTCCATGGCTAATGCAGACCTGGGAGGAAGGGCATATATTCCTGTTTCTCTAATAACTAGTGTTCCTGTAACAGTCATTTGTCAAGAGGACGATTTCCCAGCCAGCTCCTTTCCGCACAGGGTGTGGGCCATCTTCCCGCTGTTCGCTGTTAAGCTCTCTGAGCCTCAGCTGCAGCCTCTATAAAATAGGGGGCTTGGTTGTGAGAGTCCAATGTGGAAGTGTATAAAAAGACTGTAACCTAACGCCCAGCATAAAGTATACCCTCAGTCAACAGAAGCCATGACTATTATCATTTACGAAGTAAAGGGAAACTAGAACAGCCATTTGGGTGTTTTTAAAAGTTCCTTGGGTGATTCAATGCAGAGCTTTGGTTGAGAATGACGATTCTAAATAGAAATCGCTGCTCTTTTTTAGCAGAGGAGGTTATGCAGGTGAATGAGATTTTGTCTGGGCCTTTGAAATGATGCACACTATCTTACCTATAATGAGGCTGAAGAGCAGATGATAAAAATTTCGGTCTTGCTTTACTGTCATTTGAAGGTGATAGGAAGGGCAGTAAACACACCTGTACGTGGAAGATAGGAAACCAAGGCTGAGAAGACAAAAGTGTATGTTCACATCACAGCACAGGGAACAGAGCCACTGTTGAAATAAATATACCTTTCCCGGATCTTTTTAAGAATCCTGAGGAGTTGTTTGAGTTTCTTGTATATTCTGGATATGAGGCCCCTATCAAGTGAACAGTTTGCAAAATTTTCTTCCATTTCATATGTGGTCTCTTCACTTTGTTGATTGTTTCCTTTGCTGTACAGAAGCTTTTTGGTTTATTATAGTCCCATTTGTCTATTTTTGGTTTTGTTGCCTGTGTTTCTGAGGTCTTAGTCACAAATTCTTTGCCTATAAGAAAGTCCAGGAGAGTTTCCCCTAGGTTTTTTCTAATTTTTAAAAATAATTTTGAGTCTTACTTGTAAGCGTTTAATTCATTTTCAGTTGATTTTTGTATAAAGTGAAGGACAGGGTTCAGTTGTTTTTTCTTCTACATGCAGCTATCGATTTCCCCAGCACCATTTATTGAAGCAGATGTCCTTTCCCTGGTATAGATTCTTGTTAGCTTTGTCAAAGGTCAATTGGCTGTTCAATATGTGGCTTTATTTCTGGGTTCTCTATTTTATTCTGTTGGTCTATGTGTCTATTTTTATACCAATACCATACCATTTTGGTTACTACAGCCTTGTAGTCAAGTAGTGTAATGCCTCCAGCTTTGTTGTGTTTTTTGTTGTTGTTGTTTTTTGTTTGTCAAGATTGTCTTGGCTGTTTGAGCTCTTTTTTTGGTTCCATATAAATTTTAAGATTTTTTTTCCAATTCTGTGAAGAATAGTGTTGGTATTTTGATGGAGATTCCGTTGATTCTATAGATTGCTTTGGACAATATAGTCATTTTAACAATATTAATTCTTCTGATCCATAAGCATGGAATATTTTTCCATTTGTGTTCTCTTCAATTTATTTCATCAGTGTTTTGCAGTTTTTCTTGTAGAGATCTTTCACCTCCTTGGTTAAATTTATTCCTACTTATTATTATTTTTTTTTGTAGATATTGCCTTCTTGATTTTTTTTCTCATCTAGCTCATTACTAGTATATAGAAATGCTACTGATTTTTGTACATTAATTTTGTATCCCGCTACTTGACCAAATTCATTTATCAAATCTTAGAGGTTTTTGGTGGCGTCTTTAGACTCTTCAGGATACAAGATCATATTATCAGCAAAGAGGGACAATTTGACTTCCTGTTTTGCAATTTGTATACCTTATTTCTTTCTCTTGCCTGATTGCTCTGGGTAAGACTTCCAGTACTATGCTGAATTGGTTAAAAGTGGGCATACTTATCTTGTTCCAGTTCTTAGAGAAAATTCTTTCAACTTTTCTTCATTCAGCACAATGTTATCTGTGGGTTTATCATATGTGGTTTTTATTATTTTGAGGTATTCCTGGTTTGTTAAGAGTTTTCATTCTGAAGGGATGTTTCATTTTATCAAATGTTTTTTCTGCATCTATTGAAATGATCATATGGTTTTGTTCTTCATTCTGTTAGTGTGATGTATTATGTTTATTGATTTGCATGTGTTGAACCATCCTTGCATCCCTGGTGTAAATCCCACTTGATCTTGGTGTATTATCTTTTTAATGGGCTATTGGATTCAGTTTGCTAGGATTTTGTTGAGGATTTCTGCATCTGTGTTCATCAGGAATATTGGTCTGTGGTTTTCTTTTATTGTTGTGTCTTTGTCTAGTTTGGGGATCAGGGTAATGTTGGCCTTAGGGAGAATTCCCTCCTCTTTTTTGGAATAGTTTCAGAAGGATTGGTATTAGGTTATTCTTTATACATTGGGTAGAATTCAGCTGTGGATCAAAGAAAAGCCCTGGACTTTTCTTTGTTGGGAAACTTTTTATTATGGATTCAATATTGCTACTTTTTATTGGTCTGTTCAGGTTTTCTGTTTCTTCCTGATTTAATCTTGGTAGGTAGTGTGTTTCCAGGAATTTATCTATTTCCTAGATTCTCCAGTTTGTCAGCATGTAGTTGTCAGCAGCAATAGCTTCTGATGGTATTTTGTATTTCTATGGTATGAATTGTAATGTCTTCTTTTTCATTTCTGATTTTGTGTATTTGGGTCTTTTCTTGGTTAGTCTAGCCAGTGGTTTATCAGTTTTGTTTATATTTTTGAAGAACAACTTTCCATTTTGTTAATGCTTTGTATTTCTTTAAGCCTCTGTTTCATTTAGTTCTGTTCTGATCTTTATTATTTCTTTTCATCTGCTTATTTGGGGTTTGGTTTGTTCTTCCTTTTCTAGCTCCTTCAGGTGCATTGTTAGGTTGTTAGTTTGTAATTTTTCTACCTTTCTGATATAGGCACTTAACACTATAAAGTTCTCTCTTAACACTGCTTTTGCTGTGTCCCACATATTTTTATGTTGTGTTGCCATTTTCATTTGTTTCAAGAAATGTTTTTATTTCCTTCTTAATTTCTTTATTTACCCAGTGGTCATTCAGGAGCATGTTATTTAATTCCCATGTATTTGTATAGTTTCCAAAATTCCTCTTGGTATTGATTTCTAGTTTTACTCCATTGTGCTCTGAGAAGATATTTGATAGAATTTTGATTTGTAAAAATTTGTTGAGACTTGTTTTATGGAGTAACATATGGTCTATTCTGAAGAATGTTCCATGTATTGATGAAAATATTGTATATTTTGTAATTATTGGATAGAATGTTCTGTAAATGTCTATTAGGTCCATTTGGTCTAATGTCCAGTTTACAGTTAATGCTTCTTTGTTGACTTTCTGTCTAAATGATCTGTCTAATATGGAAAGTGAGGTGTTGAAATCCCCCACTATTATTGTACTGTAGTCTATCTCTTTTCAAATATTACTATACTAGATATAGTAATATTTGCTTCATGAATCTGGGTACTCCAGTATTGGGTGCATATCTATTTAGAATTGTTATGCTCTCTTGCTGGATTGATCCCTTTATCAATATATACTGACCTCCTTTTTAAAAAATTTTTGTTTCTGTCTTTTTTTTAAACTGTTCTTGACTTAAAGTCTGTTTTATCTAAGTATAACTATACCTGCTTGTTTTTGGTTTCCGTTTGCATGGAATATGTCTTTCCATCCCTTTAATTTCAGTCTATATGTGTCTTTACTAGTAAGGTGAGTTTCTTATAAGCAGCATATAGTTGGATCACGTTTTTAAATTCATTCAGCCATTATAATTTCAGAATTTAATTTGTTTATATTCAAAATTATTATTGATATGTGAAGTTTTGTTCCTGTCGTATTGTTAGTTATTTTCTGGTTGTTGTAAATATTCTTGTTCTTTTCTTTTTCTCATATTGATTGTCATAGTAGTTTAGTGAATTTCTGTAGTGGTACCATTTGAGTCCTTTTTTTCCTCCTTTGTGTGATTACCAGTGAGTTTTGTATGTTTGTGTTTCATGATGGTAAATATTGTCTTTTCATTTCCAGGTTTAGAACTCCCTTGAGCATTTCTTGTAGGTCCCAGTCCTGTCTAGTGGTAACTAATTATCTCAGCATTTGCTTATGTGGGAAAGACTTTATTTCTTCATTTATGAAGTGCAATTTCACTGGAAATTATATTCTTGGCTGGCCGTTTTTTTTCCTTTCAGCACTTTGAATATGTCATCCCATTCTCTTCTGGCCTGTTAGGTTTCTGCTGAGACACCTGCTATTAGTCTGCTGAGGGTTCTTTTATGGTTGACTAGATGCTTTTCTCTTGCTGTATTTAGGATTCACTCTTTACCTTTGACATTAAGCAGACTGACTATAATGTGCCATTGAGAAGACCATTTTACATTATGTCTTTTGGGGGATTACTGAGTCTGCTGTATCTGAATGACTAAATCTCTCACTAGACTTGGGAAGTTTTCATCTATTCATTAAATAGGTTTTCTAATCCTTTGTCTCTTTGCCCTTGAGGATACCAATAATGCAAATATTTGATTGCTTTATGTTGTCCCAAATGTCACAAAGACTTTACTTTTTAAAATCTTTTTTGTTTATTTTGGCCTAAATGGATTATTTCAAAAGAGATTCTCAGATAAAGAGATTCTTTCTTCTGCCTGATCTAGTACACTGTTGAAGCTTTCAAATGTATTGAAACCTTTTGTATTTCCTTTAATGAATTTTTCACTTCCAGAATTTCTATTTGGTTATTTAAAAAAATATCTATTTCTTTGTTAAATTTCTCATTCATATCCTGAATTGTTTTATGATGTTTTTAGTATTGGTTTTCAGAATTCTCTTGTATCTCACTGAGCTTCTTTAAATCAATATTTAAAATTCTTTATCTGGAATTTCAAAAATTTCTTTTTTATTAAAATCTATTGCTAGAGGATTATTGTGTTCCTTTGGAAGTGTCATATTTTCTTGCTTTTTCATGTTTCCTGGGTCCTTATGTTGATATATGATGTAACAAGTCTCACACCTGAGGTAACAGTTGTTTCTTCTCATTTTTGAATTTACTTTTGCAGGGGAGGACATTTTCCTGAAGATGTATGTGTGGTGTTGGTTGGGTAGGATACTTTGGCTTTGATTCTGAGTGCATGGAGTAGTACAGTCTCTGTATGATTTCTTTGACTGTAAACAGCATAGTAGTATCTGTGCTTTCCTTAGTAATTTAGGGTATGGTTATTAGTGGAGACTGTGGTGATGTTGTGCTGGGGACTAGCATGCCATGTGTGCCAACATTCAGGCCCCAGTGGTGGCGGCAGTGGGCTGAGCATGCCTATGTTTTTGCCCCAAGGTGGTGTACACTGGTTCCTGTGTTCATGGTTACTGGGGGGCCAGTTCTTAGGCTTCCAAGTGGATTGCTCAGATGCCAGTAGTGGCAGTGGTGGATCAGTTGAATGGGTGGGTTCTCGAGCATGTGGATAGCTGGCATAGCATGGGTGATGGCAGTAACAAAGGTGAGGTAATTCTCTGGGTCCCAGGCAGTATGTATTGATGTTGGTGGTGGCTCCAATGGACTGGGAAGGCATCTCCAGGCCTGCAGGTGGCTCTTGCTGGTCAGTGCCACCTGAGGCAGTAGTGCCAGGAGTTTAGGTCTAACTGCAGGTCCCTGGGAGGAGTGTTCAGGTGCCCAAAGTGGTGGATTGAGTTGGGCAATCCCCAGGGCCCTAGACTGTGTGCTTTATCTTGGTGTTGGGAATGGGTGAAGCCAGATTGGCTGAGCTTGTGCTCAGACCTCCTAGAGGTGAGAGTGAGGGTGATCCTCAGGCCCTAGGTGGAGTGCTCAGGTTAGGAATGGTAGCATCCATGCTCAGGCCTTGCCACCAAAGAGGGTATAGTCATCTGCAGTGACTATAGCCTGGGTTGGCAGTGGGTGAACACACATCTCACACCCCAGTCCTAGAAGGGCTCACCCCTAGTCTTGGTGTTAGTACCCTTAGACTGCTGTCAAGTACCCCAGGTCTCCGCCCTAGCTGCAGGAGACCCCCACCCAGCTGTTGACCATGTCCCAGTAGCAATTTGCTCCCTGCTTGTGTCCCAATTTCCATTCTGGTGGTAATCCCCAGAAATGAAGGCTGCAGCCCATGCCTTGCTCACTTCTTAGTCCCAGCTATAGGAGTGCTCCCAGCTGGCTCTCCAGTTCCAGCAGCAACAGCCTGAGTTTCCATAACACCTCAGTCCTGTTGCTGCTGGGCCCCAGGACAGCATGTAGTCTGCCAAAGGCTTGGTTTGAAAATGGTGCCTTGCTATAGCTGCTTAGGTCTCAGAGAGGGTGCTGTGAACCCACTCAGTGTGAACTCCCTCTGTGGAGCAGTTCCATCCCATGGTCTCCCAGCAGCTCCGTATGTTGGTTTCAGGGGTTGGGAGGGTCAAGAGGTTCTCCTGTGGCCAGGATTTCATGATTCCACAGTGGGGATGTGGCCAATGAAAGTCTCTCACTCACCCTTTCCCTATGTTAGAAAGGTACTCCTGGCTCGCAGTTGATTGTTGCCAGGCAGGCTGCCCCTCTCCCTTTTTTCCCCTGCTTTTGGTCTTTCCTGTCACTTCCATTGAATTCTAGCATTCTCTTTGGGTAATGTATTTGAAGTATTACCATCTATACACTATTTTTGTTCTTCTAAGGGCAGGAGATGGGTATGAAATTCCTCTAGCCAGCTATCTTGAATCCCCTCTCTAGAAGTGTTTTTAGTTAACTCCAACTCTCCCAAAAAATACAAACTAAGAGGGTTGCATTCAGGTGGGATTGGGTGGGGTGGGCATTCTGGGTTCTCCTGGCAGTGAGGAGGCTGTGGGCACCCATAATCCTGCCTCACTACTTGTGGGCTCCTCCCCTTGGGTGACCAGGTCAGTCCTTGGCTGCTGAATGGTGATCTGGTCAGTCTTCTCTCCATCCGCAATGCTGCAATTTCAAAATCGCTGCTCTTGGTGAGGTGAGAGGACTCTCTCACCAACATAAGAAATCTTTGATAGATGCCTGAAAGGGGATCTCTTTCAGACATCTCTGTGTCTGAAACATAATGTGTCAGACATCATTAAACCCCTCTCTGTGTTTAACTAGTGTTACACATCTTTCCTCAGCCTTTTCTGCTGGTTTTGTATCCTTCCTTCCCTGGGACGGCCCCACTGGATTCTTTAAGGGTTTCCTGGAGGGAATCTGCACAATACTTTGAGGGCTACTCTCAAGACAGTGCCTCCAGACAAGCCAGTGCATACACACACACACTCTTAAGTTGAGCTCTTCCCCTGCTAGAAAACTTTTTGCAGTGTTGTGGAGCTAAACTATCCTTGGTCTTCCTTTGCATCCCTCCAATCTGTTCAAGAATTTTCTGCATTGGGGCTGTCTGTCCCATAGTCTACCTTGACTCTTCTTTGGAGGTCCTATGAGGTCTTTATTATGCAAACAGAACTCCCTAGTGCTCTTCCCCACATACACCCACACAAGCCCTGATTTGTCTGGATTCCAGGAGAGGGCACAGAATGGATTTCATTCTGAGACCTAGGCCATTAATCATCTATTTGGAATTGGAATTAATTTCTCATAGAAACAATGTGTCGACTTGCAGTTCAGCTCTCTCTCCAGCTAACAAGAGCTCATCCAATCCAAAATGTGGCCCAGCTGTAGAATTAATTATATGAGGCTTGGTTCTGTGGGTTGGCAACAGCAAGTCACACAATCAGGAAGGAAGAGAATACAGAACAACAACAAAAAAAAGTCCTCCTTTCCTGGGTCTTGGGCCAGTCATGGGAAAGTTCCTGAAACAAACCAAGCGTGTTGCATCTTTGGCTTCCTGCCAGCTCCCCCATGGACTCTTTTACCAGCACCCAGCGGCCTCTCCTCACATATTCCAGGACCCCTGCTGTGTGAAATTCATAAGCTTGGCACCCCACCCAGGCTGAGCTCACCCCTTAGCAGGCTCCAAGCACCAACATTAAGTCTTTAGTTGCCACTGTGATCTCACAGTCCCCCTTCACAAATCTGCATGAGAGAGCCAAATACGAGGACTGTTGGTGGATGTTGGATGGATTAGAAGCAACGTGCAGCGAGCATCTCCAGTAGAACATCATCTATGTTGCATGAGCATGGGTTGTGCTCTGGCCCTGTGCTAAGTGATTTACCTATACCATTCACTCAACAAATATTTGAGCACCAAGAACACTGGTGTGGGCTGTTGAGAAATGCTGAGCGTATGATTGCTGAGAAATGCTGAGTGTATGACAGAGTATATTGTTTGCTAGGAAGAACAATGGCAAGGAAAACCTAGCCACCCTCCTCCCTGCAGAAAGCTACTTGGGGCATTCTAAAGTGGAAGGACAATATATAAATATATTTGTTAAAACAATTCTTTAAGCTTGGGACATCTGACCCCGCCCCCGTGACTCCCTTATGGAGAATACTTTTTAGTTTGTCTGTGATCACTGGTAAGCGGGCACCAGCTGCCTACCTGATTTATTTTTGTGTTATGAGAAAATACTGAACATCCGTTTGTTAATAATCATCACCTGTTCAGAGAGAATAAATGAGTGGGTCAGAGTCTGCTCAAGGCCTTCAGCTCGGAATGCTGTCAGCCCCTGAGGCTCGCAGCGTGGAAGGCTGTTGGCCCCCCAGATAGACCCACTTTGCTGTTCTATCTGGGTGTCTGCTTCTCAATACCTTCAGTGCCGCCTGGGTAGGGGGTGGTCTCTACGGCTAGGCTGGACTCGGTAGTGAGCATTAGGTGTTATAGTTCAAATGAAATAAACGTCCCTAATCTCGTGGAGCTTGCATTTGAATGCATTATGTCTTTTAATTCTCATACTAAGCTTGAGAGGTGGTACTGTCATATCCCCACTTTATTCAGTAAAATAACTTAGGTGCCAAGAGATTAAATAACATACCCCAAGAACATAGCAGGTTAAGTCATGAGACTAGGACTCCATGCCAGGCTCTCTGCAATGTCTGAGCCCGTGTCCTTACCATAAGGCCTGAGCAATCACCTGGGAGCCAGAGCTCCACAACTCCCAGCCCCCACCACAGATGGGGTCAAAAAGGTGGGCTTAGTGGTCCCAACTTGTTCTTGATTTCCTCAACTTCTTCTTCCTTGTCTTCTTAATGTATAGATTCTCAAGAGATCCTAGATATCCCCCAAGCTGAGGGAAGGGTGGGGACAGGCAGGAAGGCTGGGAATCATGGGTTGTATGTGAACTGGGGGCTTTCTTTATGACCACAGCCTTCTGTGGTCATATTCTAGTTTTTCTCATGAGTCTGATTAGAGATTTTCTCATGCCTCCTTGAAAAGGAAAGGGTAATTGTCAAAGGGGTGAGTCCTTGTGAGGCAGGAGAATAGGGAATTAGGGTAACCAAGGGTTAAGGCATAAGCAAAAGAACAGCAGGTGCAGCCAGTTCTAGGCAAGATTAAGCAGCATACAGCGTACATCCTAGCTTCTGTGATAACAAGACAGAAGTTGCTATTTCAGCCACTGATTGGTCACAGGCCAATCCTTCATAAGGTGTGACCAATTGGAGGCCTCTAAAGGGCACGTAGGGGCGTTACCAAACTTTTGTTGCTTAATAAAATCCTAATGGGTGTGGGGGTGGTCTTGAACTGCTTGCTGAAGCCCGCTCCTACTCTGTGGGAAATACTTTTGCTTTAATGAATCTGTGCTGTTGTTACTTCGTTTTTATTTTTTTATTTATATATATATATATTTTATTATGTTTTAGGTTTTGGGGTACATGTGAAGAACATGCAAGATTGTTGCATAGGTACATAGATGGCAATGTGGTTTTCTGCCTTCCTCCCCATCATCATATCTGGCATTTCTCCCCATGTTATCCCTCCCCAACTCCCCACCCCCCACTGTCCCTCCCCTAGTTCCCCCCACAGACCCCAGTGTGTGATGCTCCCCTCCCTGTGTCCATGTGTTCTCA
>PVKP010006623.1:0-81896 GCA_004027715.1 Plecturocebus donacophilus | reverse complement strand
TCAAGATCATGCCACTGTACTCTAGTCTGGGTAACAGAGTGAGACTCCATCTCCAAAATCCAAAAACAAACAAAAAAAGGAAGCAGTGCAGGCTGACTAGGTCCTCCATCTCTTCATCTTCACGTGTCATCAAGGCCTGCAGGACAGAGGGGTGCATTTTCGAAGCTTAGTGAGTTAAATTGGGATTACACCCAAACAGCTGCTGCTGGAAGGAAACTGCTGTTTGTGTTCAGTGGGTAGGCAGTAGGAAGAAGGGGGCGTCAACATGTTTAGTGTTTTCACTGAATGATGCTCCATTTCTGAAAGATTTCTATCAAAATAGATTCGAGGCAGTAAAAAGGAAAAATATCTTTGACCTTTACGAGATAATGTAGAGTGGGTATGTGCCTGATAAACGAAGCTCAAGACCTTGCTTTGCCTCTTACTAGCTGTTCGACTCCAGGCAAGTTTTTAATGCTGTGTCTTTTTTTAAATGAAAAAATGGACAGACCATTTAAAAACCATCAATGCCATTGACAGAGGCGTGGTTGAGAATATCTGTGCCCCAGCTGAGGGGCATCATTGGGACCCCATTGTCTACCAACTTCCTCAGTCCTAAAGCCTCTTGTTTGGTGGGTGTCAAGTTCCCCTCAGAGCTCACTGACTTGTGGAGAGAAGAGGGTAGAAGATCAGTCCCCAGCTCAGCTCTCAGCCAGGGCCCTGCCTGGCTGGCTAGAACTCATAGAGGTGACCAGAGCAGCTCTTCTCCCATGGGAGAAGAACGCCTGCAAAAGGCAGTGAGCTTCTTCGCTGGCTGTTGTCTCAGAAGTCTCTTTAAGTTTCTGTTACTTTCCCTAAGCAAAAAGCCTGGCAGTGTAATAATTACATCTAGGGGACTGGCCCATGGCTGCACAATAAATAAGTGTCATTTCCTTTTGATTTCCTGTTGGTTCAGCCACTACTGAACCAATAGTTTCAGAGCTGTTTAGAGAGTTTTTTTTTTTTTTTTTTTTTTTGAGATGGAGTCTTGCTCTGTCACCAAGGCTGTAGTGCAGTGGTGTGATTTTGGCTCACTGCAAGCTCTGCCTCCCGGGTTCAGGCAATTCTCTGCCTCAGCCTCCCAAGTAGCTGGGACTGCAGACATGTGCCATCATGCCTGGCTAATTTTTTTAATTTTTAGTAGAGATGGGGTTTCACCATGTTGGCCAGGATGGTCTTGAACTCCTGACCTTGTGATCCACCCACCTCAGCCTCCCAAAGTGCTGGGATGACAGGCGTGAGCCACTGTGCCTGGCTGTTTAGAGAGTACACTTGGTCGAGAGTGTGTCCTGAGGTAAGGCTGAAGTCGACAAGCTCCCACTTGGTTTCTTGTCCTCCACGATGGAGTCTGCAGAGCCTCTGGCTCCTGTGCACTCACCGGTCTTCCTGTCTTCTGCTTCTTCGCACTCTTGCTTGCAGCTGCCAGACTCAACAAAAGCAGGAGGCAGGAGGCAGCTGGGCCCTTAGAGCTAGTCATGTACAGTTGTCAGCTCCTGCCAGTGGGTGAACATGTGAGAATCAGGGCCTCCCTGGGCCTCTCCTAGTCCTGCTTGGCCGGGTACCTGCTTCTGGAGAGTATCTGTGATGCACTTCTGGCCTGAACCCCATGGCCTTGGCGAATCCCTGCTGTTCGGCACTAAGCTTGAGACCTGTGGTGCTAGCCAAGGTGCTGATCACAGGACTGCCAGAATCCAGGATCCACAAATCCACCTCTGCAGAGGGAACAGAGTTGGAAACCTTGTTCTGATTAGAAGACTAAATAACTTCTTGCAACTTGGAAGGGGCAATTGTTACGCTTCTGGGTTCTCCAGTGGTGATTCCTCTCAGCTAGGGTTAGGGAGGGTGGGTGGGGAATAGTTACCTGAAGGGTAGCACGTTCAGCAAGAACACAGTTTTTTTTTGGGGTGGGGGTAGAGACCCAGGTGGGGTGGAAGATGAGGAGCCTGGGGTTCCAGTTCCCAGGATGGAGGCCAAAGTGCTGTACAGAGCTGGCTGGGGCAGGAAATAAATTGCTTCCAAGGTAAAAGAAAGAGTAAAGGGTGGAGGCAAGAGAAAGGCTGGGGACAGAAGGTAAGGGGTGGGGTCAGCAAAGTTTAAGCCTGGACTTTGGCAGAAGGGCCCGTAGTGAGTGGGAATAATGACAGGGTTGGAGTGGGGCTTAGCCAGGAGGAATCTTCTGGGAGGAACAGTATCATGATGGCAGAAGGCCTCAGGAAGGGGATACTGGGAAAGGCATTTTCTATCTCTGCAAGTGCATGATGGCTTTCTGAATGGTGACTTTAATAAGGCAATATCCATGTTTTTAAAGAGTTCATGATTTAGCTGATGGTGCATTATATTAATTCAATAGAGGGTTACATAAAAGCTCTGGCAGCACAGCGTAAAATGACCAATACATGGCATTCAGTATGTGTGGACCTTCTACGAAGGGAGGATTTGCAAATGAAATGGAATAATTAGAGGGAGCAGCATGAAGGAACTGCAGTCTGACCTGATTCTTGAAGTATGGGGCAGGCTTTGAAGATGGGGAGGGAAGAGGGATCCAGGTGAGAAGAAGATACTATGACAGAGTTGAGTGAAGTATGGCTGAGTCAAGTGTGGTGTGTTTTCAGAATAAACCTGGCAGGCTGGCTGGGATGCAAACTGCATGAAGTGGACAAGTGGAAGATACCTGGAGGATAGCAAGAAGGCCACAGTGATAACTCCCCCAAGAACTGGAAGAAAGAAGCCTGCCGGTATATAATCTGTCAGAGCATAGATACACAAGGCCACCTTCAAATCCACACTGTTCCCTGGCCCAGGGGATTGCACTATAACAAGATACAATCCATAAAATTAATGCATAGAAAAAAAAAGAGAGAGAGAGAGAGAGAGAGAGAGAGAGAGAGAGAGAGAAAGAAGAATTATTCAGTCTTTTTCTGAAGAGCAAATGACATTTGGCTGTCCCTACCCAACTCCGTCAGGGAAGAGAGTTTTTAAAATTTTTATTTTTTATTTTAAGATCTGGGATACATGCGCTGAATGTGCAGGTTTGTTACATAGGTATACATATGCCATGGTGGTTTGCTGCACCTGTCAACCCATCATCTAGGTTTTAAGCCCCATATGCATTAGGTATTTGTCCTAATGTTCTCGAAGAGGGAGTTTCGACCAAATGATTTCTAATTTTTTGGTTTAATTGGCAAGAATAGCATGGCATCGGGAAAGGCAGCATCAGAGAGCTTGAGTAGATGCTCTAGATGAACAAAGGAGTGAATAATGATGTTGGTAAATGCTCCATGAATCCAATTCTTGTCTTTTTATACTCACCATGCATTCTTTTGATTGTAAGTTAGCCTTCCTTCTAAAGTTGCTTATGGAGAGAAAAGTGCTGATCAGAGACATTTCAAGTATGCTATTCTCCTCAACAGGAATTGCTTAGTGTGACAGGATAAACTGTATCTCTGGTTTTCTACATCATACCAATGAGTCTGGCTAATGGGAAGGATCCATTTTTGGTTTCTGAGTATCAGACACTGGATGATGGTCAATTTGCCAGCACAAAAATTCTCATGTGAGGGTTCTTGAGGGCCGCCTTGCCATGGGTTGGGAGGGAGCTATGTGGAACAGGATATGGAAAGTCTTATACGCCTGCGTGATGAGCCTTGAGTTTATTCTCTGTGCATTTGAGCAGAGGTCAAGTCAACAAATACTTACTGAGCCCTTGCTCTGGGAAAGGCACTGCTCCATGTGGGAAGAAATGATGACTAAATAGCCTGTGGAATCTAGAGGGTACTGGGGAAGGCAGCTTCTCACAGAACCATTTGTGATAGCATTGAGTGAAAGGTAGAAAATAGACTTCAGGGAGGAGGTAGCATTCAAATGGGGTCTAACAGAAAGAGAAGAATTTTTAACTGGTAAAACCATGGGAAAGTCCATTTTAGGGCATGGGAGCAACCTGATGGATGAGAAGAATCTCCTTGTGGCTGAAGAGGGCTGATAGTGGGGAAAGGAGAAGGTGGGTAAAGCAGAGACAACCTTGTCTGACGGTGGTCCTGCAAGTAATGACAAGCAGTTGGTGGTTTGTGAACAGGAGTGGGATGAAAATAGATTTTGTTTCTCTTTAGGAAAAAAGTCTGGAAAGATCATGAAGAATAGATTGGAAAGGAGACATTTTGGAGTTGAAAGTTAAATTCTAAGACTGTGCTAAGTACCAAGTGAAAGCCTGAACTAGAAGTGTAGGGGAGACGTGGTAGGAGTGGAAAGAAAAGGGCAGACTCTAGCGCAAGGTTTTCTTTCTTTTTTCTTTTCTTTCTTGAGATAGAGTTTTGCTCTTTTTGTCCAGGCTGGAGTGCAATGGCACAATCTTGGCTCACTGCAACCGCCACCTCCCAGGTTCAAGTGATTCTTGTGCCTGAGCCTCCCGAGTAGCTGGGATTATAGACACGTGCCACCATGTCCAGCTAATTTTGTATTTTTAGTAGAGATGGGGTTTCTCCATGTCGGTCAGGCTGATCTCGAATTCCTGACCTCAGGTGATCTCATCCTCCCAAAGTGCTGGGATTACACAGGCCTGAGCCACCATGCCCACCCCCAGCACAAGGGTCTTCACGTGTTGGTTGAGCGATACCCATGGGTAGAGGGGCTGCACAAACCTCAAAGGTTATGTGTCAAATTTTGTGGGAGTCACATATGAATTTAACTGGGGAGAGGATTCTGCTAGCTAGCATCCCCTAGTGAACAGATGCCAAGATGGGATTAAACATTCGAGAAATTTCACAGGAGAAATGCCTGGGAGAAGACAGAGGACGCTGCGAGAGGCTGAGAGAGCTCTCAGAGAGGGAAGGAAGGAAGGAAGTTTAGGGAGGAATCCTGCAGCCAAATTACCCATCAGAGGAGCCTCTACTCTTCCAGGAATGGCTGTGCTTAGTATTCCTGCTGTGTTTAGTAAGAGGGAATGGGCTGTTGGAAGCAGAGGCCAGGTGCCAATGCAGCAGCTCTATGTGTTAGTACAGCAGCCAGGAGAGCCGAGTGGCTCACGTTCATGATCACCACAAGGACACATGGCTTTTTCTTTTTTTTGCGATGGAGCCCGGCTCTGTCATCCAGGCTAGAGTACAGTGGCGCAATCTCTCTGTATTTACCTCTCTGAGAAAATTGAGAATTTCAGGTGAGGATAGAATTAATTACAAGTAATGGAAATATTTTTCATGTAATAGCTTTTCACTTAATGCCAGGAAAGAATTCAAGCTGACAGAAGGGGGTTAAGTGTATTTGCTTTGAAGCATTTCACCCAGAACAAAAGAAACATCTTTCTCTTTCTTCCTTCCTTCTTTTCTTTCTTTTCTCCTTTTCTCCTTCCTCCCTTTCTTTTTTTCTTGGCAGAGTCTTGCTCTGCCACCCAGGTTGGAATGCTATGGCGCGATCTCAGCTCACTGCAACCTCCACCTCCTGGATTCAAAATATTTTTCTGCCTCAGCCTCCTGAGTAGCTGGGACTACAGGCACATGTCACCACGCCTGGCTAATTTTTGTATTTTTAGTAGAGACAGGGTTTCACCGTGTTTGTCAGGCTGATCTCGAACTCCTGACCTCATGATCCGTCTGCCTGTGCCTCCCCAAGTGCTGAGAGTATAGGCGTGAGCCACCATGCCTGGCCAGACACAGGACTATATTGCATTCTCAAAGAGGTCCATGGCCAGAAGGGGTTAAAACCTTTCTAGAAACTGTTGAGGCAAAAGCAACAATGCATGAATAATGTATCTGCATATCTAGGAGAATGGTGACGATGCTACCTGTTCTATGACATGTGGCATGAGGCGCTGTGCCAGGGAGCATTTTGTTTTTTCCATGTTGTGTTTCAGATGCCAGAAGCTCAGATGATACAGTTCGAGCTGCAGCTCTGTGAAAGAGCATTTTCATAGAGAAATTGAGGTGACAATGGAAACAATAGGAATAGATACATTTTCCTCAAAAGAGTTTAGATTGAGCAGAGCAGAGGGTCAGATGACGTTATTTTAGATGGGGGCACTGGGGCGTAACAGTCCAGGTATATTGTTGAGAGAAACCAGGATAAGAATGAGAGGCGTGGTCCGAAAGAGCAGTAGATAATCGCTAGAACACTTGCATCTTAAAAGCAATGAGGACAGAGGCCAAAAAAGAGCGGGGTTGTCAAAAATGCCAAATGCTTGCAGAATATCAAGTAGGAAGAGGTCTGAGAAAAGTAGTCAAGTAGAAAAGAATCGGGAAACATACTTTTCCAGGTATGCCCACAGACCTCATCTTACCATGATATTACATTTGTATTAGAGTATTTTCCTGCACTTTTTGGAAGAATTGTTCACTTCATTCTATCCCTTCTCAATTCCAAATTAGGAAAAAGTAGGTAGGGGCTTGTTGGAGGTTGGAAGAATCATTTCTATTTCAAAGAAATGAATGGTACTCTTTATAAATGTCTGCGGCATTTTTTCCCCCATTTTCTGTGTCTTAGATTGTCACCCAAACCCCATGAAACAAAATCTAAACAATCCCTAATGCAGTGCTTTATGTTGAATATTTTAGTTGTAAGCCATATCTGGCTTTTGACAGCATACCATAGCATTTAAAAAATAGATGATTGGTATCATTGTTCATTGAATCCACTTTTGAAAAAACACATTTGTGGGGTAAAGATCCTTTTCCCTTGTAATGTGGGGATTGAAAACTTGTACTGATGTCTGATGGTTCAGAAATGCTTCTCTGTGCCAGTTATTGATCCATGTTGCTTGATGACCAAGAGTTAAATTCCTATAAAGCATAAGTGGATGGAGGATCGATTTAAGAACTGTCTATTTGGATAGCATGTCTTGTTCTTTTCAAAATGGCAGTTTTGGTTTTATCTACTGGGTTACTCAATGCCCCTTCTATAAAGATCCATATGACTAATTTACTTGATTTTTATTCTGGGAATCATTTATTTCTTATGTGAAATTTATTGATTTTTTTTGAAACATTGTCTCACTGCATCACCCAGGCTAGAGTGCAGTGGCATGATCACGGTTCACTGCAACCTCGACTTCCTGGGCTCAAGTGATCCTCCCACCTCAGCCCCCTGAGTAGCAGGAACTACAGGTGTGTGCCTCCAGGCTGGGCTAATTTTTTTTGTATTTTTGTAGAGATAGGGTTTTGCCATGTTGCCTAGGCTGGTCTTGAACTCCTGAGCTCAAGCGATCTGCCTGCTTTGGCCTACCGAAGTGCTGGGATTACAGACATGAACCACTGTGCCCGGCCTCTAATATAGTTTTATTAGAATATGTACATTCTGTAATATATCATATTTCCCTTTCTCCCCAATTAGAAGGATATTACTCCATAATTAGGTATAGTAATAGGTTAATTTTGGTCCTGGTAAGATGACTCTCAGAGAAGTGGTTAGTTAATGCATATTTGTTGAATGACTGAATGAATTAGGTTTTTTTTGACCACCTCAGTTCTATTTATGTTGTAAACGTAATACAGGGCTTTAGTTTGTCAATTATTTTGGGTTACCTTGGAAGTAGACTGAGCATTAATCCTGAATTCAATCTATAAAACAAAGAAGCAAGCTGTACCCCAAAAAATAAAATAAAGAACAAGACAATGAGTTTCTCTGATCTTTCATGGCTTAATGTAATATGATGTAAACTACAAGAGCACAACCAATAATGTTTTCATGTTTCAGGTACCTCAAGAAGAAAAATTATCACTTTACTTTTAGATAATACTTTTGAGTTGGTTCAAGGAAAAACACCATGGGAGAAGCATGGTCTTTGAAATCAGAAAGTTTATACAAAACTTACTAATGTTGTGACCTTAGAGAGCTAAATTTGTCCAGAAAATTGAAGAATAATGGCAACTATCTCCTAGGGTGGTGTACAAATTAAATGTGATAAACTGTGTGAAGCCCTGGACATATGATTGGATGTTGCTAATTGTTCAGAAAACTTCCGTTCCCTTCCTTCCTTTCCTGTGAGCATCAACACACTCAGAAATTTAATTATGGGAGCTGAAAGGCAGTCAAAGAGCACTCAATTTTCCTCACTCTTATAAATCAAGAACATGTTTTTGAGTTATATTTTCATGTGCTTGCCGGAGAGAGCAAGGTCAACAAACTCAATAGGTACCAAGTCTCACTGTTCTCTTGTATTAGCATGACTGTAAAAGCATGTCTGTATTAGCATGTCTGTGGGCATCCTTATTTGCCCTTCAAAATTTGGAATTCCTGAGTCCTAGGAGGAAGCCCACAAACCCTTCACTCTGCTTCAGGTACGGACATTCTAGAGAAGAACTGGTATTTTCTATAGGATTATGACTCATTGTGACTGAAGCTCAATAGATAAATTAAAAGCACAGCTACTCCCCAGCCCTGGAAATGACTCAATTCTCAAGTAATTGCTCTCACTTCACTTGAAGATGGGCTTCAAGATGCCCTGAATCAGAAACGCTCATTGTCAAAGGGGTCTCTGGCCTGTTCCCAGAAGAATTTGTGGGTTGTCTAATAGAACTGCACAGGCATTTGGCTGAGTGCTTTCTGAAGCTTGTCCTGCCAATTCCTGTAATTTGCACCAGATCACTCGTTATCCATTTTAGCTGACTGAACAGTTTGAATCACGGGTGTGAAAAGGCAACCAAAGCAATAGTTGACAAAGCCCTCCCAGAAATGTGCTATTGCCACCTTGACCATGTGTAAGCTGGGTCATGAACTACAACTGGCTGTTTCTTCCCTTTGCAGAAAACACACATGCACACATTCACTATTTAAGTATTAGTCTCTGCAAGAATGGACTCACAATGAACATCAGCAAAAAGACAAGAAATCTAAGCCTGAGCAGAAAATACTCCAACTCACTAAAAGCAAACCCTCTGCCAGCTCAAATGGGTCTCCAGCCTTGTTTTGAATAGTTTGGGTGTTCTTTTTTAGATTGATCAGAGCTTACACGTTCAGTGCCGCTCTCTGTTAGACAGCAAATGTGGTGTTCAGGTACTTATTTACCAATTTAGCATTTCACTAATAGTCTGTGATTTTCTGCCTAGGTTGCTTTGTGACAATCTCATGCAGAATCTCCTCCCATGCAGCCTTTTCTCTTTTAGATACATCTCATTATCCATTTAAAAGTAATGAGATAAATACGTGCCATCAAGTGACTGTACGGAAATAAGTGCCCGGCACCACCTTGCAAATAGGTAGTTGCTCTCTCACCTGGAGAGCTTTAAAATATGTCCACACTGGAAACATTTTAAGGGACGTGTTAAAAAAAATCTTTACTCAGTATTGCATCTATGCAATTCTCACAGGAGTTTTGTTAAAACTCTGCTTACCATGAATATATTGTGGGTGTTTTTGGAATCAAAAAAGTGGCCATGAACTGGATTCCGCCTTGGGCATGTTTCATACAGGGTACAAAGTATAGCAGTGATTGGAAATGCTTGATTTCTGTAGAAAAGGCAGCCACTAAGTACCTGTGGACTTAGTGGACGGTAGAGGTGGTGTGACCAGAAAAGCTGGCAGCTGCTGCCAGAAAGGACAACAGCTAATTCTGGCCTTTCATTGCCAGCAAAAAGGGACTGTAAGTCCACACCTGAGGGCCTGGCTCCTCAGGGCAGGAGGAATGACTGAGTCTCGCTGTGTGGTGTTTAGTATGAGGAAGGAGGCTAGTTGCCCTCTGAGCCTTCACTATCCTCTCCTGCGACTAAGTACTTCATTAGAGCAGGAGATTGAACAATCCACCCACAATTCAAGACACTATGCTTTGTTTCTCTGCTCAAGTGTCCTATGGAGTTTTGTCACATAGTCTGTGGCATTCTCTGATGCACCAGGATTTGTGTGAAGCCCTCAGACTCTGTCCTACTTAAATTTGTGAAATGGAGGTTGGAAGCTGGGACAATATACAGATGATAGTTCTGGAATCTTAAAAATAATTATTCAGAAAATCTCTTCTATCTCCTACCTCCATCTGACTATCATGGGAATTCAAATTTAGAGATTAGTTTCTCCTAAAATCAGGCCTGCTGTTCATGTTGCCGTAGTAACATTGCTAATGAAAGAAAGAGTTTCCAGGAGACTCCATTTGTCAAACTCTATTCCAATCACAAGGGCTGGATTTATAAATTCCATAGACTACTTCAACTTCATTTTTCCTCTACAGAGTCATGTATTATTTTACAGTTAGGCATTAAAACTATGTAACTGGATTAAAAAGTAATGAAATACTTACTATGACTGATAGGTTCGCTATCTGAGATAAATTTAAAAGATCACAGTCACCATTGTACATAGCCAGTGTTTCTTTTCTTGAGTTCATAGAAGCTTTAGTGGTAAAACTTTTTCCAAGTCCTGCCTGTGGCTATGATATAAAGACAGATGGTATCAAACTCCCTGTAAACTAGAAAAAAATGATGCACTCAAACTTTTGGAGCTTTGGAAAACTGACTTTGAAATTGATATCATTATTAATATGTGATGCATTCTTTCAGGAATGCTCTGCAGGAGTGTAACACGACATACTCTAAAACATGTGCTTTGGTTAGAAGACAGCAGGTTGAGTACGTTTGCCTTTAGAGTCACCAAAACCACTGGGGACAAAAAAGGATTGAAGTTGCTAACCCATAGTGAGAAGGCCGGGATAAGGGCAAGGAGAGTTGGGTAGCCAATAGATAAGAAAGTTTAGTCAGTTTAATAAATTTCTGGGAGATACAAAGAGGATAGAAATGTGTTGAAGGACAGAAGTCCAGAACATGCTATGGGAGGCAGCAGAGCAAGTGGGAGCCAAGAACCTTGAAGAGACTTTAAGTTCTACATCAAATCACAGGATAAGACAGGAGTAAGGGCCACTAATTACAGAACTTATGGAACAACTACATAGGTGAGTGCGATTCTCATAGGAGTTTTGTTAAAACTATGCTTACGATGAATACATGTGGGTGTTTATGGAATCAAGAAAGTGAATATGAACTGGTTTTCCCACTGGACATGTTTCATGCAGGGTACAAAGTACAGCTGTCTCTCACAGCTCTGCATGCAGAATGGCAAAATGCCTAAGACTTATCTGTAAACCAAGCAAGCAAGCAAGCAAGCCACCCACCATCCAACCAATCTACCAACCCACCAAACCACCAGCCCACCAACCAAGCAACCAACCAAACCAACCAACTCATGAACCAGCTAACCAAACAGCCAGCCAACCCACCAATAACCAACCCACCATCCAAACAATCAGCAAAAACAGAGGGCTGTTTTCTAAATCAAAAATGAACTCTAAGAAAAAGTTAAGGTCCTAGCTGTGTGCTAGTGCCTGTGGTAGACCTACAGCCTAACAGAGGCTGGCCCTTCATTTATTCTAAAGCAGTCTAAAGCAAAACTGTCACTGACATGCTTCATTCAATTGAACAGACTTCCAAGTCAGAATTCCCTCAAGGAGAGAGCCTTTTGGAATATAGATTTACTTAGACAATGGCAGAAGAGAGCTATACCAATCACCCAGGCTTTTGCTGTTAAATATGAATGAAAATCATCAGTCATGGGAAAAAATAGGAAGAACCATCAGTCATAGGCAAAGACCAGCCACATGGAAAAGAAAGTCCAAGGTAACCTGTATGGACCAAGAAACCCTTAGTGCTGCACTATGGAGTAGCCATTGTTTTATTCCTTTACTTTCCTAATCAACTTGCCTTCACTTTACTCTATGGACTCACCCTGAATTCTTTCTTGCATGAGATCCAAGAACCCTCTCTTGGGGTCTGAATTGGGACCCCTTTTCTGTAATTTGTGGACTTCAAGCTTGAGGCCGCAACTGAATGAGACTGTGGTTGTCTCCCTTGGTGGTGGGGTAAGGTGTGTTCTACGAGTACACATGAATGTTGAGGAAGGGAGGACTTTGGCAGACACTATACACTGGATTACTCAACACCTGCTTACAACCCCCTTCATTGTTATTTATCTTTACGGTAGAAGGAGAACTGTAAATACTCACCCAGTCACCTACACTAGTAGTAACAATATGACACAGTTCTGGCCAGTAAGACACAAATTTCTGGAGGAAACTGTTCTAGGAAAAATATTTGCTTGGTTGATAAAGGTAACAGATGCAGCTGCCCCCAGCCCTCATTTCCCTTTTCTACTTCCTGTCGCCTGGATCACAGATGTGATCCTTAGAACTGCAGTCATCTTGCAACCGTGGGACAATAAGCCAAGCCAATATGCGAAGAGGGTATAGTGAGAAAAGACAGTCTAGGTTTTTCATAACATCACTATCCATTGTATCAGTTCTGGACTGCCTCAACTTACTGATATTTGAGTAAATTAAACCCATATGTATTTAGGACATGATACATTAAATATTCTGTTACTTGAGACTGAACAGCAACTGGCCAATGACATAAAAGAAGGAAGTGGAGTGAGGAGGAAGGAAGGAATGAAGGACAGGGATGCTTATAGCCTTGTCTTACATAGGATAGGATTGAGAAATGGACTACTGTCATTGGAATCTGATCTGTTTTAATATTTGATCATTGCTCATCTACCTCCACATGTTTTTTGGGTTTTTAACCCTGAGATCTTCTATTTAATATATTATTTTAGGCTGAGACATTCTGGCTTTTTTACTTAGAGGAGGGCCGACAAGACTACGCTCATTGATCAAGTTCTTGGCTTTTGAAATTCTAAGTATGCTTTTGAAATTTATTTTCTTGAAATCCAAAGCCTTCTGCTTTGCAAGAGAAAGAAATATGTCACTGAATTCCAAAAGCTTGGTTTTAAGTAACCAAGGAAAAGTCTCTGAAACAATTAGGGCATAAAGGTTGGTTTGCCTGAAGTGAGGAAGGCGGACAGAGGTTGAGAGAGTCGGGGGGAAAGCAAGTGCTTGGAACTTGCTTGTGTCCCAGCCACCCTCACCCCCAATCCCAATCCTGGAGTGGAAGTGTCAGAGGTAACTGAACCAGAGCGACTCCATCTTGAATAGGGGCTAAGTAAAATAAGGCTGAGCCTTACTAGACTAACCCCAGGAGGTTAGGTGTTCTTAGTCACAGGATCAGACAGAAAGTCAGCACAAGATACAGGTCACAAAGACCCTGCTGATAAAACAGGATGTGGTAAAGAAGCAGGCCAAAACCCACCAAAACCAAGATGGCGATGAAAGTGACTTCTGGTTGTCCTCTCTGCTCATTATATACTAATTATAATGCATCAGCATGCTAAAAGGCACTCCCATCGGTACCATGACAGTTTACAAGTGCCATGGCAATGTCAGGAAGTTACCCTATATGGTCTAAAAAGGGGAGAAATTTTCATTTCTGGTATTTGCTTGCCCCTTTCCCAGAAAACTCATGAATAATCTTGAATTTTGCATATAATCAAGAAACAACTAAAAGTATACTCAGTCAAGCAGCCTATGCCACTGCTCTGCCTATGGCGTCACCATTATTTATTCCTTTACTTTCTTAGTAAACTTGCTTTTGCTTTATTCTATTGACTTGTCCTGAATTCCTCAAGAGAGGTCCAAGAACCCACTCTTGGCGTCTAGATTGGGACCACTTTCTAGAAATGGGAGGGGGTAGTTAAGAAAAGAATAAGAGAAGAAAGGAGCAGTACACCCCTTTCTGGGCGGCAGCAAGCTAAACACAAGTCTCACAGAAGTGCCTCCACCTCCTAACAGAGTGTGTCATAGCTGTACAATGGGAATTCTCGTGAGGAGGGCCTGAGATAGCCCTGCTGAGATTCCTGTGTCCCCACAGTCACAGAAGACGGTTGGAGAACTGTTCATGTCTCTTAAAGAGTCATAGAAGGGTTAAGATGGTCAGTGGATCTGGAGGGAATCCTATATAAGAACATGGATGATACAAACTATGTGGACTAATAACCAGAATTCATGGTGGTGCCTGGAACAGTTCAGATGTCAACAGAGACGCTAATGACCAAACATCAGGAGATGCCAAATAGAACAGAGGTCAACTGTAGGATACCTACCCCCAGTGCTTTGGCACCACATAAATCTCCCAGGAAAGACCTGCCTTCCCACAAAAGTGGGTGGTAAGGGAAGAATTCAGTTGGACTGTAAAGAGTTTAAATGTAAAATGACCGAATTTGCTTGGCATCAACAATGATTAAGGTTTATGTCAGCTGGTAAAATGTGGTCTTTTAGTTACAGAAAATAAAGTTAATCCTTTTTCATGCCCAAGAACATGGCTTGAGAAAATTGAACTGGCTACAAAAGAAATTGAGGCATAAGTATATTATTTAAAGTAATTAAAGATAAACAAGCAAAGAAGTAAAAATGATAATACATCAAATATTAGAAGGAGGAAAAGGTGGGAGAAGAGAGAATGGTTGTATAAGTTAATTAAATCCTCATCTTTCATTTCTGGGAGACAATAGGCTAAATATAAATTTGATACATTCAGAAATCTCATATGCATGTTATTCAGTATTTTGAAAGTAACAAGTATAAGAATTAAAGAACTGAAACAGTTAAGATGTTGTTTCTTGGGAGAGGAACTGGGGGCAGGTAGGAGACTGTTTCTTTCCATCATAAATTGTTTTTTCCCATTTGATTTTTTCTTACAATATGCCCATGTTACTTTTACATTAATTAAACTAGAAAAAAAATAATCATGAGCCTGTGTGTGATTTGTTTGTGCTGCAGTGGTCTATGCTAACGGAATATGCGTACTAAAGATAAAAATACCTCTGATAAATGTTCTGAGAATATGAAATACTGTGTATCATAAAGAGGCTTTGCAGACCTCTGTGAGAATCCCCAGACTCTATGGGCAAACATGGCAACCACCAGAACAATAGGAAATAGACATGATGGACAAGACATAGGAGAGGGACAAATAACATGCAAAGCTTAGATAGGCAGGCTTTTCAAAACACAGTTATTGGGATTGTATCAGAGGCTTTGCCATGGCAATTGGAGCCTTGGGATGCTACATTTGGAATCTGGATTGTCTTCTGTGAAATGTAGTGGGAGTGGTTCTCAAGGCTCACACACACACACACACACACACACGGTTTAGCTTGAACTCTAGCCCATCAATCATTATCTTTTTCTCACTCAGCCCTTGACTCTTGGAAGCACAGTTAGAGGACTCAAAAGTCATGGTCTGTGACAAACCATGTCCCCTCCAAGGCAGGGGACTGACAGGAAGTTATGAGTGAAACCTGAAGTCATTTGACCCATGCTTAAACAAATGATGGCTCCTGGAATGAAGAACTGTGAATTATAGAGGTCTAGGAGACAGCCCAACAAATCCTTGTAGTGTTGTCAAGCAAATAACCCTTTGTGCACTGAGATCACTCCTTCGTCTGGGTGTTCTTTTTACCTACAACTCTGGCCAACATCATTCATTATCTTCTTGGGCTAATGGAACCAAAGAGTAGAGACGTACTCTGGGACAGGTGAATGAGTGATATGCATGACATCCCCCACCAGTGCTTCAGGCAATACATGCAGCACCACTTTCAACACACTAAGGAGCTCATTCTTAGAGTCTGAGGAGGTAAGGGTTATGCATATATCCCACATTGGTTTAGGACTGGTAGCAACAATTAGTGTGATTAAACATTTCAACCTGACATTTCTTGAGAGTATTTACAGAACTCAAAAAAGTCACAGAATGAGTGAGATTTATTTTCTAAAAATGTCTTCAACCCATGGCACCACAGTTATAATCATGCTGTTCTACAGTGATATTGTGATTCTACCAAAGAAAAGTTCAATTCATGTGGCTAGGACAAGGTGAATAGGAGCTTCTGACCTTCACAGTGCAATTTTGTTTCCCAGTGACAGCATCTGGGAAGCACTGGAGGTAGACTGCTTTGCTAGAATCCAACACCTGAAAACTGCCTTTGCTTTCTAGCCATTCTGGCCACCCAGGAGCAAGGTTCTTCAGAATCAACCATGTGGAAAGAGCATTAATCAAAATCAAACTCCATATACATATTTATACCTCTAATAGGTGCTCTGGTTGAAATTCAGCCCTAGGGTTTTTGAAGTCTTGATGGGTAGGAGTTGGAAAATCTGCCGTTTAAAAACTGCAGGCAGCTGTCTCCTTCAGTGGAGGCATCAGAGTTCCTTTCTAAAGAAGACGGTTCAACTGGGTGGGGTGGCTCACACCTGTAATCCCAACACTTCGGGAGACCGAGGCAGGTAGATCACCTGAAGTCAGGAGTTTGAGACCGGCCTGGCCAACATGGTGAAACCTGTCTCTGCTAAAAATACAAAAATTAGCCAGGCAGGGTGTCATGTGCCTGTAATTTCAGCTACTCAGGCAGCTGAGGCAGGAGAATTGCTTGAATCTGGGAGGTGGTGGTTGCAGTGAGCAGAGATCACACCACTGCTCTCTAGCCTGAGTGACCGAGCAAGACTCTGTCAAGGAGGGAGGAAGGGAGGGAGGGAGGGAATGAAAGAAGAAAAGGAAGGAAGGAAAGAAGGGAGGAAAGAAGGAAGGAGAAAAGAAAGAAAAGAAGGAAGGAAGAAAGAGAAAGAAGATGGTTCTTTTGTTTTGGGTGAACTGCGTCAAAACCCTTAACATCCTTCTGTCAGCTTGAATTCTTTCCTGGCGTTAAGTGAAAAGCTATTACATCTAAAAATATTTCCATTAACTGTAATCAATTCTGTCCTCACCTGAAATTCTCAAATAATTTTCTCAGAGAGATAAATACATCATTTGGATAATGAAAGCAAGATTAAATAGTTAATGAACAACAATTATAAAGCACATAGAATTTGCATGTAAAATGTAATGTAATAGAGATTTCATATGTATACTTTTTCCTGCACCACATTCTTTACCATTTTTTCAACCATTTTGAGACTTGTGTTTATGTTGCACTCAAACTGCATTTAAAATTAAGTTTAAGCACAAATAACTTCAGGGCAAAATAGAGCTAACCATGACAGCACTTTGGAAGATGTGGAAATAGTGCAAGGGTGCAATAGACCGAAGATAGTGGAAGAAGTCCCCTTTTCATTTCTTTTTCTCTCTGTGTGTATACAGAAAGCTAAACATTCAAACATGCACAATTCAGATTTTTTTTTCCAGATGATATTCTCTAACTAGAAACCACTGGATTGAGTAAATTGGTGAATGTGGCTTTGCCTGAACATATAATTTCAGAATGTGATTTCTTATATCTCATTCATTTGGTATGTTTTGGGATATGAAAGTCATCATTCTGAAAAAGGGCATGTGATAGGCAGATGGCCTCCGCCTAATGATGTCCACGTCAAAATTCTGGTAACTCATGAATCTGTTACTTTACATGGCAAAGGAGACTTTGCAGCTGTGATGACGTTAAGGGTCTGGAGATGGAGGGATGATTCAGGATTATCTAGATGGGTCATTGACATTGCTAGGGTCCTTACAAGTTGGGGGGGTCAGAGAAAGCAATGTGACGATGGAAGTGGTGGAAGCAAGGACTAGATGCGGATACAGACAGGGTGTCTCTGGAAGCTGGAAGGGGCAAGGAAATGGACTCCCCCCTGGAGATTCCAGAAGGAATGTAGTCTTTGTCATCCCTTTTTTAGACTTTTCATCTTGGAAATTGGAAGATAATATATTTGTGTTGTTTTTAAGCCACTAAATTTGTGCACATGGGTGACAGCAGAGATAGGAAACTAATGCAAAGAATCGTTTGCAAAGTAGTGTAATTTTCAAGAGTCATTATGGTAAGCTTGTTACTTTGATGGTCTATGTGAGATCTAAGTCTGTGCGCACCCTTCCTTCTATAGCAGGGGTCCCCAGCTCCGCAGCTGCAGACAGGTACCGATCCCTGGCCTGCTAGGACCTCGGCTGCACAGCAGGAGGTGAACAGCAGGCGAGTGAGCATTACTACCTGAGTTTTGCCTCCTATTCGATCAGCCAGGGGAATTAGATACTCATAGAGGCGCAAACCTTATTGCGAACTGCGCATGCAAGGGATCTAGGTTGTGCACTCCTTATGAGAAACTAATTAATGCTTGACGATTTGAGGTGGAATAGTTTTATCTCAAAACCATCCTCCATCTTTGGTCTACGGAAAAACTGTCTTCCATGAAACTGGTCCCTGGGGCCAAAATGGTTGGGTACCACTGTTCTAGAGAACTAGGCAAAAGTCAACTCTAATCTGTATGTAGATGTTTGAGACTGAAGAGTTAAAAGCCTATTTTAGGAGCACACATTTCTGAATCCAGCTTAGATAGAAATGTGTCTCCAGACATATTTTGCTCTTGCTGTTTGTGGGGGTTGGCATGGAGTGGGAGAACAGGCTGGAAGAAGTGGTAGGAAAAAATACTTTTTTGTTCTGTTTGGTTTGGGGTGGCTTTGTACCCAAAGTGTTCATGATCTCTGGCATGATGAGTAAAATTTTTGTTGTTATTTTGATACTGCTATGTGTTGAATTGTGTCCCCCCAAAATTCATATGTTGAAGCTCTTACCTCCAATGTGATGGTGTTTGGAAATGGGACCTTTGAAAGGTAATCAGGTTAACATGAGGTCATGAGGGTGGGGCCCTCACGATATAATTAGTGTCCTTATAAGAAGAGACATCAGAGAGCTTGCTCAGTCTCTCTGCCACATGAGGAATCTAGCAAGAAGATGGGCCATCTGCAAACTAGGAAGAGGGCACTCTCCCAAACTCAGCCGTGCCGGCCTCCTCATCACAGACTTCCAGCCTCCAAAACTGTGAGAAAATTGATTTCTTTGTGGCATTTTCTTATGGCAGCCTGAGCTAACAAAGACAGATCTGAGGGGAAATGAAGAGAAGCGTGTAGGGCTTGATTTCCATATCACTTGGGTGGGAGGGGAAATAAAGAGACCTAGGCTAGTCCAGATTGAGAAGAAAACCAAGGTATAGGAGAATTGTTATTCCCCGAAGAGATATGGTGGCCCATTGTGGAGGGGCTGATGTTTGATTATTGCAGGTATAATAGGCAGTTTTAAGATGCCCCTCAAGACTCTTGGTCCTGGTGTATTCATACTTTCTTCCAGTTATTTAATCAAACACTAATCTAGGTGCTGCTGTGGAAGTTTTGCAGATTGAGAAAGTTTTGCAGATGTGATTAAACTCCCAAATCAGTTGACATTAGATAGAGTAAGTATCTGGGCGGGCCTGGCCTGATCACATGAGCCCTTCAAATTTGGATCTAGAGGTCAGAGACAGAGGAAATCAATCATTGAAAGCACTAGAAGGACTTGAGGCCAGGTGCAGTGGCTCACACCAGTAATCCTAGCCCTTTGGGAGGCTGGGGTGGGAGGATCACTTGAGCCAGGAGTTCAAAACCAGCCCCAGCAACATAGCAAGAACTGTATAGAAAACTAAAAAAATTAGCTGGGTGTGGTGGCTCATACCTGTGGTCCCAGCTACTCAGGAGGCTCAGGTGGGAGGACAGCTTGAACCTGGAAGAGTAAAGCTACAGTGAGCTGTGGCCAGTCACTGCATTCCAGCTTGTACAACAGGGCGAGATCCTGTTTTAAAAACAAAAAGCAAAAACAAAAAGCAACTTGACACATCATTGTTGGCTTGAAGATAGAGGCGGCCATATGCTAAGGAATGTGGGTGGCCTTGAGCTGCTGAAAGCAGTCCTGGCTGACAGCCAGCAAGGAAACAGGGACCTCAGTTCTACAACTTCAAGGAACTGAATCCTGCGAATAGCTTGAATGGTTTGGAGGCAGAATGAATGGCTTAGAGCCTCCAGGGAAGGACTCAGCCCAGTCAGAACTCGCATGTCAGCCTCGTGAGACCCTACACAGAGAACACAGCCATGCTGTACCAAACTCCAGACCTACAGAACTGTGAGCTAATAAACAGGCATTGTTTAAATCTGCTAAATTTATAGTCATCTGTTCCTCAGCAATAGAAAACTCATAGAGCAGACTGCACTGTTCTGGTTTCTCCACCTCTGAGCATGGACTCCAGCTTTCTAGGAATGAGACTTACCTGGAGTTAAATAGTGAGACTTACCTGGAGCCACACATTTATCAGAGAGTCTGTCTCTGTCTAGCCTTTAAGATAAAACATAGCTAGAATAAATTTTGGAAGCCTTGGAAATGACCCTTGGGGCCTTTGAAATTTGTAATAGATTATTTTCTATGCAGTTAAGCATATAAACTCAGAACCCTTATTTTTTGTTATTAAAAATATGTGTGGCTCCATTTCTATCTATGGGTTAGGCCATTTTAGTTATATATAGAAAAGGCCTAGACAATCAAATTTCAGTTGTTTGTTATTGTAGACGATGTACGAGAATTATCTTTTATTTTACAAAATCTCTACTATAAGGAAAAGAACCTGCTGACTACTTTCCTAAACAACCAGAAATTTTAAAGATGGGGTTTGCAAGCTATTTTCCACAATCCATCTGTTTGATAAAATGTGTTTTTAGTAAATATCAGTGTATCCAATTCAATTCAGCCAACAGTGAATATTCTATTTTCTTTTCAAAAATGTTGCCTGAGTAAGTTTGTGGAAACATTTTTTTTTTTGCTACTGTACAAATCAATCCCATTAAAAGAGGTCTATTAAAAAGCTGCTATGTAAGGCACTGTGAGATCCATTACAGTAGATTTAAACTATCCCCACAAAAAGATACCATATGTCTAGTATGAAGACAGAAGATTTGTTGCTGGAGTCAGAACACCAAACTCAGGTGGGTTTATACAACATTAGACATTTATCGACTTAAGTGAAAAGTACAGAATTGGGCCTGGCTCCAAGTGCTGTTTCACCCAGAGGTTCAAAGTATCACCATTTCTCCATGATTGTTTTAGCTCATGTTCCCTCCTCTATGAACCCGATTTCTCTCTGGGCTGGCCCTCATCATGCTGCCAAAATGACTTGTACAATTCTAGACCTCACACCCTCACTACAACATCTGAGATAGTGAGGATGAGTCTTCTTGGAGTTCTTTTGGAAGATAACGGAGGCTCTTATTCTCAAAGTCCCAGACAATATCTCAGGCCTCATGGTTCTCAATCAAGTCTTAGCTTCTTCCCTAAACAAATTATCAACACTTGCCGGGTGCCGTGACTCACGCCTGTAATCCCAGCACTTTGGAAGGCTGAGGGCGGGTGGATCATGAGGTCAGGAGATTGAGACCATCCCGGCCAACATGGTAAAATCCCGCTCTCTACTAAAATACGAAAAACTACCCGGGTAGTGGTGCGCTCCTGTAGTCCCAGCTACTTGGAAGGCTGAGGCAGGGGAATCGCTTGAACCCAGGAGGTGGAGGTTGCAGGGATACGAGATGGTGCCACTGCATTCCAGCCTGGCTACAGAGCAAAAAAGAAAAAAAAAATGATCAAGACTCTGAAATAGAAGCGAGGAGGAGATAGGAAGTCGTGTGTTTTGCTTGAAAACAATGGAAAAGCAAATTCCACCTAAACAACATGCCAGAGGATAGGAAAGGAACAATTGTCCAAAGAGAATTTTGCAGCTGTTGGAGGGAAGAGGTGAATCAATATATGTCTCCAGTGATAGAGCAAAATAAATGGGGTAAGAAAAGCACAGAGTGCTCTGATCCTATGGTGTCAAAGGGAGGAAAGCTCAACCTCCTGTCAGGGTTGGGAGGATAAGAGATTTCGCAAAATAGTGATGGTTTGCCTATGATTTCTACTTATTTTCGAAGCTCCATCTCAGGGGAATATAAAAAGATATCCTCAGATGTAGGAACATATCAGCAAAAGCAAAAGGGCAGACAAGCATACAGCCGTGTAATGGTGACGCCGGTCTACAATACCAAAATGCTGGGAAACAGCTGAAAGGGGAAGTTGGAGGCTTTCTGTGAAGAGCTTTCCTTGAATTCCAGCAGATGAAATCAGATTTAATGTGGAAGCCAGTGGGGACTCCTCGACTGTTTTTGAATAGGGGAAAGACATTACCAAATATGCCCTTTGGAAATAATCTGCTAGTAACGAATTAGATGAATTTCAGAAGAGGGAGACAAAATTCAGAGAGACCGGTTAGGAAGCTATTGTCACATGCCAATGAGAAGCAACAATGACAGGTGACAGTTAAGAAGTGGAAGGAGCTGACGGAATGATGTAGAATCTTCATGGCTTGCTAATATCTTCGCTGGAAAGAACTAAAGGAGGATGAGTAGTGACAGAGCGCTGGTGTCAGGTGATTATCAAGAAAGTGATATTATTGATGCAAATGGGGAACTCAAGAGGAGGAGGTTTTCAAGAGCAACAGGGTCCAGAAACAGCCGGTGATAAAGACTGCAAGCCCCTGTCATAGATGATACCTAATTACTTGATGATCAAAGGGGCCTCTCTGCTGTAATTCACCCCTTTTATGAGCAAAGGTTGTTAACTATGACATTTCCTACCACATCCATGTATAATCTCGTAACATCATAGACCCATAACCCAGGGGCAGAATCACAAGCCTTCAAAACTGTTAGCATTGAGTGAGTTTGCAAGACATTTTTCCTTAAGCAGGTTTGGAATGGAAACTCCAGAGTCAGGTAGATGGAGATCAACATATTATCTTTAGTGCTGACAAAACTTTAAAAGGTTGAAGCTTAGTGTGAGAGTCAAATGACATCTGTAGGTTGCCCCTGAGAATTAAAACAACTCACTGCTTTACAGCTGGTGTTTGGGATGCACACTTTCTCCTGCAGGGACAAAGCCGCTATGTGAACATTTACCCTTAGTCTTAAGAGTATGACACCCTCTCTATGGGCGGGCAGATGCCAGAAAAGAGAGCGATATATTGGTCCAGTTCTTTCATTTCGTGCTCTGGTGGCGAGGAAGGAGTACAGGGGAGGTGGAAGGCTCGGGTTTCACCTCCAGGATGTCCCTCCAGGTGGTGTGGGAGATAAACTTCCTCATTGCCAGTGGAGATTCCCCAAGACCTTGTGCAGAACTTGTCTTCCTGCTGTTCATCATCAAAGCCTCGTATCTCCGACGTCTGAGGACCCCTGGACTCTGGCTCCCCCTGGTCCTGGCTAGACCCAGTGGTAGAGGAAGCCAGATCAGGCAGATCTCTCAGAAGCTAGAAGAATTTTAATTTATGAGCTGTTGTGGTCCAGCTGGGCTTTTAGGCACTTCACTCTGGTGACAATGTGAAGAATGGCACATAGCAGAGAAGCCAGTAGAGGAGATTGGGCTGGAATCCAGCAGGCAGGATAACGAGGGGACTGACTGAAGCCCTGACCATGGACTAGAGAGGGGCAGACGGATTTGCAAGCCATTTAAGAAGAAGAATCCATGTAACAGGAAGAAAGAAAACTAGATAACCCCAAGTGACAGCCTGGCCTAGGGTTGGAAGACGATGTCATTCCTCCAGAGTAAGAACTATAGAAAGATGAACACATTGAAGGGCAAAGTGAGATTTCTTTTTGTGGCATTTTAGCTACATATGGCCTTTCCGACGGAAGATGATCAGAGTTGACCTCACCTCTCTAGGAAGCACATGTCAAAATAAAGCTTGAGATCCACTAGGGGTGGGAGCATGGAGACACTCATTTTCTATTTCTCACAGTTTCAGAGAAGGGAGGGATTTTCGCTGCCCCACCCAGAGAAAAAAGGACAGGAGGAACACTCTCAGCCTCTTCCCATCCCCTTACTCACTCCTCCAAGAGAGTCCTCTTTTTTTTTTTTTTGAGATGGAATCTTCCTCTGTCTCCCAGGCTGGAATACAGTGGTGTGATCCCAACTCACTGCAGCCTCCTCCTCCCGGGTTCAAGCAATTCTCTGCCTCAGCCTCTCGACTAGCTGGGATTACAGGGGCCCACCACCACACCCAGCTAATTTTTTATATTTTTAGTAGAGATGGGGGTTCACCATCTTGGCCAGGCTGGTCTTGAACTCCTGACCTCCCTCCTCGAGGAGGGTGATCCACCCTCCTCAGCCTCCCAAAGTGCTGGGATTACAGGCATGAGCCACCGTGCCTGGCCTGAGAGTCCTCCTTTATGTCTGCTCATCCACGGAGCACTTCCTCAGCTCCACTGTGTGACATGTTTCCAGGGAAGACTGCCTGTTTTGAGGGGCTCTGTTCCATGCAAGCCCTATGACTGCTGATCTAAAGCCATGTTCTCAAGTGAATTTTATCATTAATATGGCTGACTCTTTGGCCCCATCACGGTGTGTCCAGCCTTATTTGCCAGTGGTCCTGAACTCTGGAGTAGAGTGTATTTGTTTACTGGGGCTGTCATAACAAAAGTATGACACAGACTGGGTGCTTAAATAACAAAAAATTATTTTGAGGCCAGAAAGCTGAGATCAAAGTGCTGGTTTCTGCTGAGGCTTTTCTTCTTTGTAGATGGCCACCTTCTCCTGGTGTCTTCATGCGGTCTTCCTGCTGTGTGATTGTCTTAATTTCCTCTTCTTAAAAATGTCCACCTGACTGACCTCATCATAACTTAATTACCTCTTTAAAGACCCCCATGTTTTTTCTTTTTTTTGAGACAGTTTTGCACTGTGGCCCAGGCTGGAGTGCAGCAGCACAATCTGGGCTCACCATAATCTCCACCTCCCAGGTTCAAGTGATTCTCTTGCCTCAGCCTCCCAAGTAGCTGGGACTACAGGCACCTGTCACCACACCTGGCTAATTTTTGTATTTTTTAGTAGAGATGGGGTTTCACACCATGTTGGTCAGGCTGGTCTCAAACTCCTGACCTCAAGTGATCTGCCTGCCTCGGCCTCCCAAAGTGCTGGGATTACAGGCATGAGCCACTGTGTCTGCCCCTCCCTGCTTCTTTAGTAGTTTTGTTCTCTCACCAAGTTTGAACTTAAATGGTTTTCCTAAGAGAGAGTATGCATCCAGAGTGATGACTGATTTTATGGAATTCTGTTAATATCAAATGTGACTGAAGACTGCTGTTCAGAGCCTTGTTTTAGGGACATAAAACCTTTAGGCAGCTCCATACAATGAGAGGAAGAAATGACAGATCTGTGGTGATGAAACACTTTTCTTGATCAGTGTGATTATATTAGAATGCTCTACTCGGATACATTGATTTGTCTTTGAGAGTGTTTTGTGCCACATAAATCTCATAGAAATATCTTTAACGTGCTGCCCCAGAAGGCCACTGCTTCCCTCCTCAGCAAACAGAAGCAACATCAGGGAGCCATTTGTCAAAGTTTCAAAGGGAATGGTTCATTTATGAACTGACATTGGATGGTCTTGTATTCCAACATTCATGGGATTTTAAAACAAAGATGCATTTTATGATTAACTTCCACATATAGAAGCAAAGAGTTATATTTGTCTCTTTTGACTTACTTTAGCATCTGGATTTTTAAAAAAAACTCTTTCAAGGAGAATCATATTTATTACACCTCAAAAATTCAGTTTATATGCATCATTGTTCAGAGCAATTTCTTTCTTCCTACATTGAATGGTCAAGTGATTATTTGTTTTGGAGATTCATTTATGCTTTAGAAGATCTGGCCACCCATGGAAAAGAAGATTTTTGAGAGTATTTTCCTCTGCTTCTTTCTTAGGACAGGGAAAATAGGTCTTGAAAGAATTATAAGTGAATTAAAAAATATTGCTTAAAAGTTTCTCACTTATTCTGAAACACATAACTTCAGTTTTCTAATATTCAAGAGCTGTAGTGAAAAGAGCATTAGTGTGTGTTAAGATTCTCTCTCTTTTGGATTAGGTGAAATTGAGCCAATTTTTGAATTGAAAATATACTTTCTTTCCTCCTGTGAGTACTGTTGTACCCATATTACTGGAGAGGTAGCATTAGAGGATGGGGGAATGGCTTCACTCATTATTTAAGAGCATGGATTTTGAGCCAGTCTGGCTTGGCGAATCTGTTCCTTGCTGGCTGGATGTTGCTGGGCATGTGACTTAACTTCCTAGGTCTTGGTTTTCTTATCTGTGAAGTAGGTATAATAACTGATCTTACCTCACGTGGTTGTTTTGACAAGAGAATGAAATAATTTATAAACACAGTGACCACCCACTATAAATGTGAGATCATTAACATCCTCATTATCACCACCACCACCACCACCATCATTAAATAACAAATAACCTTCAACTAGTTTAATTATTTTGCTTTTCTTAACCTGCTAAGACATGGACTCAAGGGAAAAGTAAAATCCATAAAATTCAAACTCATCTGGGCAAGACAGGTTGAAACCAGGCTTATATTATTTGAAGAAAAATATATCTTTTATATAGATAGATCTCTTTTAAATATGTCTATATTTACATATGCACACACTATAATATAAAAATATATGCTTACATATAAAAAGGTAATAAGGCATATCTATACTCAGTTAAAATTTCATGAAAATTTTAAATAATTTGAAATGTGTTTACTAAGATTTTATATTAAAACTATACTTCCATTTCTCATGCAAAACCATTTTCTAAATAAAAAAGTATTTAGTTACAAGTGCAAAAGTGGAATAAGATTTAATAATCTCCCTTAGGAGCTGATTTTGAGGTTTAGACTGTGCTTTTATGAACATTGCATTAAGAACTCTTAAATCCTTCTTAAAATGTCTTCATATTTAAGCTTCAGTGGAGAAAAAGGACTTTGCCATTCTTTCACTTATTTAAAAATATTTCTGGATTTAAAAATATTAAGAGCTTCTGCTTGAAGATGACAGCATAATGACAAGTGCACTAAGCTCCAGTCTTTAATATTAACTGAAAGCAACACAAATTCTAACAAAAGAGTCCATCGTTAGCAAAACCAGAAGATAGGCACAACCCCACACTATGAAGAACTGCTTCTAAATATAGGGGGATTTGGCCCCAATTCCAGAAGTTGCCAAATGTAGATTCACACTGGATAGTCCATTCGCATTGCAGAGTTCTCCAACAGCAGGTGGCACAGCTCCAAGGGACTTTTCCAGTTATCCGTTATTGGGAATCACTAATTCTATATCTTACCCTGCGGAACTGCAGACCAGAGACTGGAAGGAGAAAAATCCATGAACTTTCCAGGAAATGTGCTGGTGGCACACGATGGAATAATACCACTGATAACAATATCTATATAACAATTGCTGATATTTAGTGATGCTTACTGTGTGCTAGGTGCTGATTTAAGTAGTTTACGTGTATCAACTTAGTTAATCTTCAAAGATAATTTATATGAGGATGATACTATTATTATCCCAATTTTACAAGTCAGTTACAGAGCCTGGGTTCAAATGCCAAGCCTGTCCTCTTAACCCCCATGCCCTGTGGCCTATCTGCTCTGGGTATGGAGTCACCTTTGATCAGTAAACCCATGTCAGCTGGGGAGATTGAAAATAAATGCCAAGTCACTGTCTAGAGAACTAGAGCCTTATGGGGCTTCACTATGAGAGACAAAAACCTTCTGTTCACTCTCAGAAGGAATGTGGGTCCCTGGGAAGAGAAATGTCCTTACAGCTAAAGGACAGCAGAGTTGATGAGAAAGTCATCCAAGACAATATTACTCCTGTAGACTTGGCTCTTTCTTCCCTTTTCCTTCCTCATACAACTCTTGAGCAAAAAACTGAACAAGATGGAGCTTCCCTTGTTTAAAAGTGACTCATAAGGTGACTGGGCATGGTGGTTCACGCCTGCAATCACAGGGCAGATCACTTGAGGTCAGGAGTTTGAGACCACCCTGGCCAACATGGTGAAACCTAGTGTCCACCAAAAAATAAAAAAAAAATTAGCCAGGGGTGGTGGTGGGCACCTGTAATCCCAGCTACTTGGGAGGCTGAGGCAGGAGAATCTCTTGAACCCAGGAGGTGGTGGGTGCAGTGTGCTGAGATCAGACCACTGCACTCCAGCTTGGGTGACAGAGTGAGACCCTGTCTCAAAAAAAAAAAGTCATAATGAGAAAGAATCTAGCATAGACTAATGTACAGGTATTTGACAGCTAGAAAGCAAAAAAGAAAGACCACAAAAGCAAGTGAGATGAGTAGGGGGAAAAAAATAAAGGCAAATAGATGATACACATCAAAAGGTAAATTTAATTATGAATTTTAAATACTTTTGCATGAAGAAGAGAACAGAATAGACCCCCCCAAAAAAGATTTTAATGCTATAAAAAGTTGCTGCAATAAAAGAAGACTTGATGCTGTGGCTCGAAGGTACATACCATGTCCTCCTGTTCTGGGACAATGGATAACGGTAAAGTTGTGGGACGTCAAGAATACAGAACTTGATATACACCTAGCAGTTGGAATAGTACCTATTACATAATACTCAACTAATATTTCTTGAATAAATGATTGTAGCCAAACCAGAAAATAAGGTAATTTACCTATATCAAGAGAAAACCAAGTTGGTATTAAATTTCATAGCAACAATACTAGAAAATGGTGAGGCAATCATTACAAAGTCTTTGGGGAAAGAAAATGTGCTCTGAGACTTTTATACTCAGTTAAATGTCATTCAAGTATATAGAAAACAGATTATTTTGACACACAAAAGCACTCAGGAAATATGGTACACATTAGCTTTTTTTTTGGCAAGAAAAAAAAATAATCTACTTAAGTATGCAATCCAGCTAACTAAGAGATTAGAGAGTAATGAAAATGATGAGCTCAGGAATAGGAAATGAGAATACTGATGTGAGTACTGAAACTATTTAGATATAGCACCAAGTCTAAACAACTAGGAATTGGGGCATTAGAAAAGAATGAATGTTAAAAATTGTAACCAATTAGAAATAATGATCTTAGTAAAATAGTCAAGAGGTGGAAGAAATGTACATTTCTTCATTTCCTCTTATTTAATATTTCATTACAGAGCTTGAGAAATTCTAATACTGATAATTCAAATGATGAAGGTTTAAGTATATTATTTTAATGCATAAAGACAACATCAGAATAATTTAAAATAACAATATAACTGACCAAATCAGTATATGAAGGGGTGCATAAATTTGGGAGGAGAGGTATGCATGATAATTTCCTCATCTCCTTTTGAGGAAGTTTGTATGGCTACTGCTTCAGGTTGTTTAAATGTATTATTCAAAAGTAAAACATTTAAAAACTAAAAATTTATTATAAACAGAAAGCCATACAAAAACAAAACAGAGAAATAGGATCACATAGAAAAATACAAAAGACAATGTAAGTATTAAAAACATAAAACATACAGTGAATGTAGAACTAAGACCAAAGATATGATCAGATTAATAAATGCAAGTGGAGGCAACATCTGTTGAGATTTTGAGAGAAAGAAAAAAAAAAAAAAACTCAGCAAGGTTGGAAAAAAAAATCAAAGGTAGGTGAAACAGGGGCTGCAATGTTAATATTATCCACGATGCAAGACTGAAATGAGGGCAAAAACTAATAAATGAGAAAAAGGCGCTTGTAATGAAAAAGCTTACGAAGGTTGCAATTCACAATAATGGTCTGTCATTAATGGTTAAATGCTAAAAAATAATTAGATCAAAATTCCTAACATAAAGATGCATAAAATAGAAGACAAATATACGGAAACCCAAGTATGGTAGAGCCTGTCTGGCCCTCTTCTAGAAGTAGATGAAACATTCCTTCAGTAAATCGTTCATTCATTGGACCAACACATATTTACTGAGCATCTATTCCTTACCAGGTGCTGTGTTAAGTGATGGCAATAAAATGGGGAACACAACAGGGGAAAAAGTTCCTGTCCCCATGGAACTTCCAGTCTACTGGGGTCAGACATTAAATCAGCACAGAGGAAACATATAATTGCAATGTGATAAATGATATATGAAGAAAAGTTATGTGGTATAGTGTGTGAATAAAATGAAAGGAACTGGATGAACTCAGCTGAGAGCTGAAGGATGAGTAAGAAGTAAATCAGGTTGGGATGGAAAAGACCATCCCAAGGATGAGAAGAGCATTATGGAGGACTTTCAGGGTGATGTGTGTTGGAGGAAGAGAGAAGGCCAGTGCAGTGAGAGAGGGCAGAGTGCACAGCGCATGCCCCACCAGGCAGTTTTGCAGCCTGCGTTAGGGAACTGCTACTCCATCCTAAGGGCAATGGGAAAACACTCAATAGTTTTAGGCAGGACTGAAACACTCAGATTTATGATTTGAAAAGATCGCTTTGGCTGCAGTATTGAGAATGGACTAGTGGGATGAAAGTGGATATAGGAAGACCAGTTGGGAAGTTACTCTGAACGAGAAACGGTGCTATCTGGATCAGGGTGTAGTGGAGAGCAAGGATTAGGAAGATATTTGAAAGATCAATATATCTGGACTTTGGTGACACCTTGGCTATGAAAACGAGAGCAAAAGATACACTATAGATAACACCTAGGTTTTGAGTGTTCACAAACAGAAAGGCTGGAGGATGATTTTCCTGATATAGAAAACTCTGAAGGAGACCAGGACTGTGATTGGGGAGATGGCAAGTTTGCACATGCTGTGTTTGAGAGGGTTAGGAGCAGCAAAAATAGAGATGCCGAGGAAGCAGCTGAAATATGGCCTGGAGCTCCGAGAATTGAACTGGCTGTGAACTGAGGGGGCAGAGTGCTGGAGGAGCCCTCATCAAGGTTGTGATTAACCCCAGGACTAATGAAAGTACAGGCAGAGATGATTCGAGTTCAGTGCTGAGCATAGTGCCTCAAACACAGTACGGTCTCAATAAATGCTAGCTATTATCTCTTTGAGGACCGCTTTTCTTCCATTTGTTTTAGTCTCTCTTTCAGAAATTCCATTTATCTACATGTTGAGTCTCTGCTGACTGTTTTCCAAGGGCCAAATATCTATGTCTAAGTTTTTGGTATGGCTCAACCTTCTACTCCAGGCACAAGCGGTGGCCGTTCTTTTCAGTTTCTTCCACCCGTCATGTCATCCAGCCCAGCGGCCACCATCTCTCCACTAGGTAGGTCGGCTGCACTCTTGGGGTCCTGGCATATTTGCTTCCAAGTAATCGTGCTTCCCTGGCATACACTTCCTGCTTGCTCTACCGTCTGTCCTTTTCTTTGATACTGGCCTTCAAACTTGGAGAATGTTGCTGGGATTTCTCCAATACCTTTTCTACTTATTGTCATCTTGTTCCACCTCAACTGTAACTCTTTGAAGTTACGACGTGGGAGAATTTTCCCTTGTTCAAGTATAGACAGAACTTTTTCACGATTTTCAAAATCGTTGTGTCACTATCACAAGGGGCCGGGCAGGAGGTGAGATGCTTTGTTCAAGCTGCCCTCTTACCTCAAGCTTACCTCTTTCCCTTTTATCCTGACTTATTAGACCCAGATTCCTGGCTGTTACTCTTCAGGGTCCATATCCCTTTTGCAGCCTCTGCTTTGGATCTTCTCTTCAGAGACACATTGACTTCTCCATCTGGCTTACTCTATTTTTTAATTCAACTCTCTACTCTGATCTTAATATATGTCTTCATACTACCAGGCCTTGGAGGAGAATCACTTCTTTTAGCTCTGTTTAGAGGGTGCGATAGGCCGAGTTTTAGGATGAACCCTGTGGCCTTCATTTTGTGTTATGCCCATGATGATGTCACGGTTAATAGCAAAACAGAGACAACCTGGGTGCTCCTCACCTTATTGCGCAAGCCCTTTAAAAGCAGAGTTTTTTGTGATTGGTGGTAGAAGAGGACATCGGAGAGATTTGCATCATGAGGATTCAGCACACCACTGCTAGCTTTGAAGATCGAGGGGGCCACGTGACCAGGAATGCAGGTAGCCTCTGAAAGCTGACACTCCTCCCTGTCTGACAGCCAGCTTGTAAATGGGAACTTTAGTCCTACTGCTGCAAGGAACTGGATTTTGCCAACAATCTGAATGAACATTGAAGCAGATTCTTCTCCCGAACCTCCAGAGAAGAGCCATGCCCAGCTGATCCCATCCCTGTGGGACCCCAAGCAGAGAAGCTAGGCATGGCGTGCCAGACTTCTGACCTACAGAAATGTGAGCTAATAAGCGAGTATTGTTTTAAGTCACTAAGTCCATGGTAATTTTTACACAGCAATGGAAAACTAATACCTAAACATCACTCACTAGCTTAATACACTCCACAGAAAAATCTGATGAATTTTGGATGGAAATACATCAGGGAACATTGCAACACCTTTGCAAACAAGTGGTAAAAGCAACATAGTCCATATTTTTTCTTCATGCCTGCTCATCGTTCTCAAAGTCACCAGAGCTAGTGGTCATGCTAGCCTTCACTCCTCCCTCTTCCCCCCTCTTCCTCACCCCCAGCTAGTCAATGAGTTCTGGCACATATCCTTCCAAAACATCCCCCCTATTTTTCATTCTCACTGAGTGGTCTTATTTAGAAGCACTGATTACATTTTGATGAAATTACTATAATCGCCTTCTAACTCAGAGCTTTGCTTTAATTCTCTAAGTTGCTCTTGTTTTAAACTTTCTGGATCCCTAATTTGATCAGGTCACTCGTCTACTCTACCTCCTTCAAGGACATCCTACAGCCTGCAGAAGAAAATTCAATCTCCCCGGCACCGAGTTTCCAGCTCAACGTTTTCACATTTATGGTTGGCTTTCATTATACTAAATGACTTGCCTTTATTACAATGAAACATTTTTTTCACTACTCTGTGCTTGGAAGACTACTCTGACAACTGTATCCGAAATGTTGCTATTTGTCCTGAAACTCAATTTGAATGTCATCCCTCCTCAAAATTGTTTTATGGGTGAGACACTGACACTTCTCCCTCACAATCCCCTTCATTTTTAGAAAGTTGAGTACCCTAGCACTTTTTCCCCCTTCATCACTCAGAGACCCTGGCAACCACTTTACCAACAGGCAGAGAGACCCTTGATTTAGACCAGGGTCATGCAGATTTGTAACAGACAGGGTCCAGCCCAGCACCCAAAAGTATAACTCAGTCTTCATTATTGACTTAGGGGATGACCAGCTTTGAAGCAGAGATGGGGCAATTTGCATAGGACATTTGTCTGGGAAAGGTGGTCCAATTATCCCTCTATCTCTTTCTTTGAAATTTGAGTTTGTGGAGATGCTGAGGTTTACAGGTTTGACCTAACAGCAGTCTAATGGCAGGAAAGATAGCAAGGCAGTTCAGGTAATGCTAATTTGAGTCCAGAGAGGGAACACTGGGGAGTGGGTGGGCACCCTTGTGGAGCCTTCACTACTTTGGTAGCTAATAAGGCAGGGACTTTGTCCCACCTATGCTGCTTTGGACTTGATCTGCTGTCACCAACTTCTACTCAGCTAGAGCAGCTTCCGCATGTTGGAGATGAGAGGAGGATACCCTGCCTTCAGCTACCAGCATACTGGTATTGGAGCTTGGTGCTCTGGGATCTGCCTGTTGTCTGTTGTTTGCACTCCAAACTACTACTCATCATCATTTTCTTAGTCAACTTTTGTTTGGGTGTAATTAATGGAAATGAATGTGACCTACCTAAAACATTTGTCTAACCAGGTATGGCTAAGAGAAATCAATCATGTGGGGATGGAATTGTCATTTCTTGGGGAGCCAAAGCTTGACAGATAACCTCACCAGGTGACTACAGTAACACTGAATTGTACTTACTGGTTTACCTGTTTGGTTCTCCAACCAGCTGATAAACATTTTCAGGTCTTATTGTTTTCTATTTCTAGTGAGTACATTGCTCATAATAAGCAATCAAACAAACATTAAACAAAATTTTAAAATGTAGGGTTTTATGTCTTCCTTTTATATATTTAATTATATTTGGTTTTACATTTTCAAAGGATGATGAACTCTGATCATTATGTATGCTGCTTAATTACCAGTTATTTTGATACTTGAGAAAAATATTTGATGCAGATTTGTTAGTAATATCATTTAGTGTTCTAATCATATGAATGCTATGAAAGTGATAATAAAAATCCTGCTCTGAGGCTGGACATGGTGGTTCACACCTGTAATCCCAGCACTTTGGGAGGCTGAGGTGGGAGGATTGCTTGAGTCCAGTAGTTTCAGACCAGCCTGGGAAACACAGCAAGACCCTGTCTCTACAAAAAAAATGAAAAATTAGCCTGGCGTGGTGGCATGCGCCTGTAGTCCCAGCTGCTTTTGAGGCTGACGTGGGAGAATCAGTGGAGCCCAGGAAGTCAAGACTGCAGTGAGCTGTGATGATGCCATTACACTGTAGCCTGGGCGACAGAGCGAGACCCTGTCTCAAAAACAAACAAAGCCACTGCTCCAGCAATATACTTAGGATATATTGTCTTCCTTTGAATTTGAAAATTATCTAAAAATATAAAGGTTTCTTCTATAGAAAATAGAAATAAGTTAATAAAAGATATGTCAAAAGATTACACTTTTAGCTTTATTAACACTATTTTTGCATCAATAAAATACTTAAAATTTTAATTTTTATAATTGTCCTCTAATAATATGAAAGAATTAGTAATTCATATGATAAAGAGCACTAGCCATTTGGACCATTATTCTAATTTAAAATTTTTTTACTACAAATGGGAAGGAATATTTGTTTAGCTGTTATTCTTTCCTCATTCCATGAAAAATTATGTAAAGTTAAACACCTTGAAATACTTAGAAGTATGATTCAATGTATCCAATTTCACAAATGGAAAGATAGCCTACTAATTTCTCCTTAGGGGTTTATTAACTCAAGCCACCTAACAGCCTAGTTAGAAAAGCATCCATTATGGGAAAAATAGGTAGAGGAATCAAGTAATTTCTTCTTCTCACTGGTGAGAGTATATACAGCCATTTTTAATGAGCAATGCTGAAACATTCCCAGCGTGAAAATATTTAACAACTCTTCTAGGATAAGCAAGAATACTGCTTTCTTTTTATCTCTGACAGAGCTTTGCAAAGAAGGATGCATGGAGCAGGTGCACAACAAATGCTTTTAGAAACAATTGAATAAATGGATCCAGAAACAGGGACGTTAGTGCCAAAATACACTGAAAGCAAACCCCACATTAAATGTCTGGGGTGTTTGGGAGGTTGACAGTGAAGTGAAAACAAAACGGTTTGTACATGTAAAAAGTGTTCATTCCATTAGCTCCCATTTGGAAAAATCGTTATTTTCATCTAAACCAGTGATTAAAGATTTTTTTTTTCCCTAGTGGGAACTTTTTGCTGCTGATTCTCAGCTGTCACTCTTTGTCACACTCTCACCCCAACAATAGGTCTAGCTCTGTTGCCCAGGCTGGTCTCAGACTCCTGGCCTCAAGCAATCCTCCCTCCTCTGCCTCCAAAAGTGCCGGGATTACAGGCATGAGCCTCTGCTGTGCTAGGCACAATGTTATCTTTGTTTTTGAGACAGAGTCTTGCTCTGTTACCCAGTCTGGAATGCAGTGCTGCAGTCTTGGCTCACTTCATCCTCTACCTCCCAGGTTCAACCTATTCTCATGCCTCAGTCTCCTGAGTAGCTAGGATTACAGGTGTGTGCCACCACGCCCGGCTAACTGTTGTATTTTAGTAGAGACAAGTTTTCACCATGTTGGCCAGGCTGGTCTCGAACTCCTGACCTCAAGTGATCCACCCACCTCCACCTCCCAAAGTGCTGGGATTACAAGTCTGAGCCACCACGCCTGGCCCACAGTGTTTTCTTTTTTACAAAGAAAATTCCAAATCTTCTAAAAAATTAACCTAACTTTTGACAAATTTAAAAAGTATTTTCAAAGCTGCTGGATGAGATGCTCCCCCTCAGCACCGATTGTGCAGTGTCTTTTCATGGTCCACACGAATCCCCTGACATTGCCTTTGCTCAGCACCACTGTCCTCTCCATTGTCACGTATTCAGAAGAGATGAACAGTCTTTCAGCGTGTATATAACTCTTGTCCCCCAGGTACTCAACCTTTTTCCTCCTGATTAAGAAGTCCAACTGTGATATTCAACACACAAAAAAATTTAACGTCTTTTCCTGAGTCACTATCCAATAATGTATCTGGGGAATTCAAGGTCAATGCACGCTATCACTTGACTCTGAGAATCTATAATGTGTGGGATCATTGCAAACATGAAAAAGATGCTCAATGCACTTGCTACCTGAAAGCGAATGTGAAAGGGTGCACAATCTGAGCCATAAAAGCTTAGGGAAATATTAAAATTGTCACACTTGCTTACTTTTAGACACAGCGTGACATTCTTGAAGAATAGATATTAAAGAGTAACTATTCTTCAAAAATAGAAAAATTCACTCATTCAGGTATTCAATAAATATTCATTGGAAGCCTACTGTGTATGTAGCACAGCAGATACATTGATAGATAACAAAGACGTGTACTGTATCATATTGGCTATGTATGTATTATTTCCTAGAAGGCTTTACCAACAAAGCATAAATAAAGGAGACTGATTATTGTAAATGGTGATGAAATATGTTCCTTATGTACAGTAATAATATGACATCAGGTGTCCCTTTAACAACTTTGTTCCCCTAAAGACATTATGCATTACTCATTGATAACCAGGGAGAATTTTAAGAATACTCTTGTATGGAGAATGTAGACCTAGGCAAATTTGATTGTAGATAGAGAAATCAACTACTGATGCTTTAAAAATAATTTCCAAGTAAAATGAGATAAGTCTGACTTTCTTAAAGAGGTCCTGTTTCCTAAGGTAATCCTGCAGATTTAAATCAAAAGGTGTCAATGCAAAGCAACATTGGGATCTCATGATTAGATGAGCAGATTTTGCACATATGGCAACCTACTCATTCTCCAAGAACCCTTGAAACTAAGGAAGCAGGAATAAACAGATAAGTTGTCTAAGAGAAGCATTTATTGGCTTTTTCTGTGAAGAAGTATAATCTTCCAAACTGTGAACTAGATTGTCAAGAGACTGAATTGTCGAATATGTAATTGAACTGTTCTGTAAAAATACATTATTACCATTTCTCTACATTTTCTATGTAGCTTACAAGTTTAGTGGAAAGGTGAATGGCCTTATATCACATTACATCTTTCGTATTTTTGGAGAAAAGGAGATGATTCAAGTCTTAATCGCATTAGGATAGAGAAAAGGGTTACTACAAATTCATGGTCTTGAACACCAACTTGGTTCTTAATACTAACTGGAAAGCCTTCTCTTTCTCAGTCATCTCTTTCTTTTATTCTCCATAGGGGTAACTGCCTACTTCTCCACAGGAACACCAAAACTTCCTGACTCCAAGTCTATCATCTTAGAAGATGTGTACCTTACATCCTCACCAGCACACTTTCTTCCATTGCTTCTTAACTGCCAGAGTTGGAAAAGCTCACCAGCTTCCCATCCTTACCCATAGCAACTTAGCTGAGGACCTATCATCTCCCACTGAAATTGCTGTAGTCAGGTTCTTCAGTTACCTCCCCCTTTCTATGTCACGTTTCAGTCCTTAGCTTAGTTGACCTCTGGGCTAACTCTCCATCTTTATTATAACTCTTTCTAAAGTTGGAAACACCAAATCTCCCTGTATTTCTTCTTCCTTTTTTTTTTTTTGAAACAAAGTCTTGCACTGTTGCCTGGGTTGGAGTGCACAGTCTTGGCTCACTGTAACCTCTGCCTCCCGGGTTCAAGTGATTCTTATGGCTCAGCCTCCCAAGTAGCTGGGATTACAGGTGCCTGCCACCATACCTGGCTATTTTTTTGTTTTTAGTAGAGACAGGGTTTTACCATGTTGGTCAGGCTGGTCTCAAACTCCGGACCTCATGATCCACCCACTTCAGCCTCCCAAAGTGTTGGGATTACAGGCGTGAGCCAGTGCACCTGGCCCATTTCTTCTAATTCTTGAGTAAATATTTCTCAGTCTGTATAGCAAGTTCTTTTGGTTTTGTTTATTCCTTAAATACAGGTGTTCTGGTAGGTTTTGTTGTGTCCCCTCTTCCTTTCATGCCCCAGGGACTCTCCCTGCACAATCTCATCCATTCATTGCCTGAAATTATTATCCCTATGTTGCTGATTCTCAAAGCAACATCTATATCCCAAATTGCTATCTTAAACGTCAAATCTATGTATTCAACTGCTGCTTGACTTCTCTTGAATGTCGCATAAACATCTCAAATTTAGTATGCTCAAATTGAACACATTATCTTTCCCTCAAATATTTTTTTTCCCTAGACCCTGTGTATAATAGCACCACAAGCTACATAAATGCTCAGTCCAGAAACAGGCAGGGATGGTCCGCAATGTAGTCAAACCACAAACTCATTTAAAATCTCTCATGAATCCATGAGTATAAAACTCAAATCGCTGTTACCACTGTCCTAGTGCTGGCCATTCTTACCTCTTGTCTCAATTACTGCGCCCACAACTCATTATGTCTCTAAAAGTTTAAGCGATGAAAGAAGGATAAATGAATGGTAACTTACCTAGCAGAACGGAGAAACTGAGGCCTAACTGCTAGCACAGTGGTAGGATTCAATAAGAAGCAAGTTGATTCATAATGCAAAACTCAGACTAGGTCAGGAATCAGAGATGCCAAGTATCTCTGATTGCCAGGATGTGGAGTGAGGCTAAAACAGATTGACTACAAATCTGTATAAGGAGCAGTTAGATCCCAGATCCTCTTCCCTACCATGCACAGCTGGATGACTTATTCACCATCCTTTCCCCATCCCAGCAGAAGGTAGGAGATTTGCTCTCCAGAAAAGTGGAATCAAAGAGGACCCAGATGCAGGAACATCAGGCAGTGACAGGTACTCCAAAGGTAGATTAAGTGAAAATCTGTATTTTCAACATTGGGACCCCTGTAAAGCTCTCCAAATACCGGTAGCCAGAATTACACCCATAGAAAGAAGACTGAAGGAATCTTCTCAGGGGAAACCGATGGATCCAAAATGAAAGATTTACAAATGCTGGCAATTAGACATTCCAATGAAGCCATCAGTTTTCTTCAATTACTCTGTGGTGAGGTCTGCTAGCTGACATAAAGAGCTTCTAATTAGCTTTTTGGTACCTCACTATTAACTATGAAAAGGCAGCTAAGGATCACCAGACAGTTGAGGAAGACTTCTTATCTAGAAGACAAAGACCAAAGCAAACAGAAAAAGAAACTCAGGAAAAACAAAAACCAGATAAGCGGCAGAAAACATTAAAAAAAATTTATGATTTCAAAGAGATGGAGAGTGATATTGCAAACAAAAATAAAAACCAAGTTGAGATTCCCTTACACAATTGAGAGAAATTTAAGGATCATGTCAGGAAGTTTATGTCTGAATTATGACAGGTTTACAGAAAAGTAACCAATTAAAAAAAGAGGCAGTTAGTTTCAGGAAAAAAAGTTGAACAAGAAAGTGAAATTGTAGTGCACTATAAGACTCAACTGTGAACAATACTTACATAGGAGTCATAATAGAAACCTTGAATGTTAAACTACCAATTGTGCTATAACTATATTTGAAGGATAAGGGAATGGAGGGGGGGGGAGGGAGAGAGAGAGAGGGGGAGGGGGGAGAGAGAGAGAGAGAGAGAGAGAGAGAGACAAAGAGAGAGAGAGAGAGAGGGACTAACTATTGGGAATGTCATAGGTAGTCCAAATCCTTACTCTCCATTGTGAGAAGTCAGTAGACAATAGTCAAAACTGTAAACCCCAGAACTAGTAGTGTTAAGTTGAACCATCTAAAATTGTTGATATTAATCCCTTTTCACCTACGAAAATGGTAGCTTCTAATGATCGCTGTTATTTAGAAAGAATGTCAATACCAGAAGAGTTATCTGGAAGAGTTGAGGGGATATCTGCGAGTAACAAATTGGAAGTGGAGTGCAGAGTTTTTGCCAAAAGCTTTGAAGAACTATTTGGCATTTTAAACAATAGATTAATTTAATAAAATTAAGGTTAATAAAAAATGAATAAGTGTCTTACTTCCAAATCACCTAAGTGAAAAGACCCAACGTTACTAGGAGAAATGATTAATAGCAGTAACTGATCTAATTGTGACCACTTTTTCTCCTTTAAGATTTTTACCTTTTAAAAGATGACTATTAGGAGAGCTTACTCTGGAAGACAAAAAATAGTCTGGTCTAATAGCTCGTTTAGAACTTTAATTGAAAATTTGGTTTTGTCTTCCTCCAATTAAGCTAATTGAAGTGGAATTTTGATTGGGCCCTGGGAGAGAGGGAGTTCCCCAGCCGAGGCTCATAGAATAACAGCTGATTCTAAAAAGAGAAAAATAGAAGCAAATGCCTAGGAAGACTAGTGAATCAACTCTAGAGGGATTTCAATCTGCTTATTGACTGACAGATGCAGGGAAAGTAGCCAGAAAAGTTCCGAAAAAAATGAGGGATTGTGGGAAGCTTCATCTGATGTTTTAAATAAATGCATCTGAACTACTCCTGGTATTTTAATTAGAAACCGGCAACCTTTCCCAGAAAGGGCATCTGTTTTAATCCCTTTATTATTTATTTACTAGACAAGACCATGCTTTGCATCCAATAGGTATGGGAAAGTTGTAAAGTATATTTAATATTAAAATATTAAATATTTAAATGAATACAATTTAAATACAATATAAATATTAAAAATATAAGAACTTCCCTTCTCATCCCTTAGGAATGCCTAAGTCCTGTGGAGTGCATAAAATAGCCCCGATTATTTCTGGAGTTGGACTGGGGAATTTGCACTTTAGAGAAGTGTTCCGGTGCTTTTGCTAAATGTTCTAGTGCTCTTTGGAGGCCCAGTTCAGGTCTAATGCCCAGACCAATCTGTCCCTCAACCTTTTCTCACTTGCTAGCTATCAGTTGTATCATTTTATTTTTCCCTGTTCTTTTAAGGTAAATATATGTCTTTGGATTCCATCTGCTCTCACCCTGCCAATAAAGACATACCAGAGACTGGGTAATTTATAAAGGAAAGAGGTTTAATCGACTCACAGTTCAGCATGGCTGGGGAGGCCACAGGAAACTTATAATCATCGTGGAAGGGGAAGCAAACATATCCTTCTTCACGTGGTGGCGGCAAGACATGTAGAGTGAAGGTGTGGGGAAAAGCCGCTTATAAAACCATCAGATCTCGTGAGAACTCACTATCACGAGAACAGCATGGAGGTAACTGCCCCTACGATTCAATTACCTCCCACCAGCTCCCTCCCACCACACGTGGGGAATATAGGAACTACAATTCAAAATGAGATTTGGGTGTGGACACAGCCAAATCGTATCAGACCAAGGGGGAGCTGAAAATCTGTATTTAACACATTTATTGTTTTCAGTACAAATTACTTACTAAATATTTATTTAATTGTGATTTAACTTTTGTAACTTTGTAGGATTTTATATAAATGTATTCATAAATTAAAACAGTTTGTTATTTTCTTCTTGATTTATGATAAAGACAGAATATGTTTTTCACATGAAGCAATTAGTAAAGTACTTGCCACATAAGAGATGTTCAAAAACTGTTGAAAATGGGCTCAATCCTTAATATACTATTTAATATATTTTAGTACTATAAGTTCATTTAATAATGCTTGAGGTAGTAAAACGTAAGAAAACATTGTCATAAATTAGCGCTAAATTGGAAATAGTGGCTTTCTGAGATAACTTTCAGGTCTTTCTGAATATCTGCCAAGCCATAAGTCAGGAAAGAATCAGGTGTCTTTCTTAAGCTTTTGATCCTGACCTTCTGAGAATAAGAAAAAAATGACAGTAACATAAAAAAATTCTGATCAATAAACTTCTGTCTTCTCACTTTGTGGTGGGTGGGAGGACAGACAGGGAGGGTTAGGATAGAGAATTACCATGTTTTTTCTGGAATCCATCTCCTCCTTCTAGCTCTCTTAACAGATTAGCTTTAAGCTTTGACTATGTCTCATCTTCCTCCAAGTTTCAACCCCTGACGTCGCCTTAGTCCCTTAGAACTTAGCTGTAAAATCCGTGATGACTGTGGAAAGAAACCCTAAATGACTGAAGTTGAGTTTCTGGTCCTCAGATGAATCAGGGTTTAACACAGGAATTAAGTTCAGTTACAGGAAAATTAGGCAAGTATGTTTCTTCTAGTTTGGAAACAGAAATTTGTAGCTGCTTTTCTGCTACACGGATACCCACCTAACTGAGCAGTGGGTTTTCTGGGGATTATTGGGGTGAAGAAGTGGATTCCATGGCTGCTCAGGGACCCAGCAAGTCTCTGTTCCTCCCCGACAACAACTCCTTCAGTCACAGTCACAGAGTCTAAATCACCCAAGGAGAGCCAGGGAGTCCCAGTTCCTCTCCTTTTCTCTCTCCTTTCACGGAGCATTCCCACCCTGCAGAGGGCTCACTACAATCTGATATGTGCGGTTTCAATAGTATCAAGCTTATTCTTTTTTTTTTTTTTTTTTTTTTGAGACGGAGTCTCGCTCTGTCGCCAGGCTGGAGTGCAGTGGTGCGATCTCGGCTCACCGCAACCTCCGCCTCCTGGGTTCAAGCGATTCTCCCGCCTCAGCCTCCTGAGAGGCTAGGACCACAGGCGCGTGCCACTACGCCCAGCTAATTTTTTTCGTGTTTTCAGCAGAGACGGGGTTTCACCGTGTTAGCCAGGATGGTCTCCATCTCCTGACCTCAGGTGATCCACCCGCCTCTGCCTCCCAAAGTGCTGGGATTATAGGTGAGAGCCGCTGCGCCCAGCCAGCTTATTCTTAGAAAAGCAATTAGAGCTTTTGTAGTCTTGGGTGGAATTTTATGTGTCTTGGGGATATTTTTCCTTAGGAATACTGCTCCAATTTTATAACAGGAATCAGCTAGGTAATTGGGGGTTAATAGCGGAATTTTGCTCTTCAGGCTCTTTTTTTTTTCTTCACAGAGGCTTTGGACTGATCTTATGGAGAGGAATACCTTTCAGGCTGCAGCCATCAGCAGTGTCCGACATCCTCTGAATCTGTATAAAGGAAGAAAAGTATCCTTTTTTCTCCCGATAAATATTCTCACAAATGGGTAGGATTGGACTATGCATTCAAAGGGAAAAATGTGGGGCTCGATGGCAGATCGCAGAGTCTGAGTTAAAAGAAGTGAGTTTAATTCGAATTCCTGTGATGGGGACCTAAAGGCAAATGACCCCACTTTCTTTGTGAATGTTGGAACCTATTGTACAGAGCTTTCGTGAGAGTTATATTAAGTAATATAGATGATAGTTATTCTAAAGTGCTGTATAAAAGTAAGGCATTATCAGGCTGCTAAGCAAAGTGAAAAGCTTTAATAAAACCTATCCTTTACTGACTATAAGGAGGCTTTTAAAAAAACCAATGTGCAAACAAGACATATTGGCCATTAAAAGTTAAGGTTTGGGGACCAAATGACTCAGGAAGCAATAAAGATGATCTAATATGTCAAAGAAGACATTTCAAAAAAGGAAGAAGTATATTATAGAGAGAAGTAGGAGACGATCTACTTCTTTTAAAGAGCTGTATCTATTCGTAGCATATTTGGAAAAGTATTGAATTCAGGAAAATGAAGCCTACTGTTAGTAATGGTAATTACCATCACCGTTTTGTAATTCAGTACAAAATATTGAGTCAGGCAAATTAAGATTAATGACAAGATATTAAACCATGGCAGCCTTTGCTAAGAGTGCACAAAACAGAGTGTGTGTCCTGTGTAACCTTGTATCCCTATCACCTTGATCTGTGCCTAGCTCAGAGTAGGTTCTAAATGATTTTTGGTAGAATGAATGTAAAAGTTCGGGAGGATCGCTGAAGGCAGCTGTCTCAACCAAGCTGAAATTCATGTCTGAATTGTGCAAAGAGATACCTACTTACTGGTTCAGATTCATTATCAAGATGTATGCCACAGCTTTTTAGCTTCTTCAATTATTCCAAAATTTTGGCAATCACAAGACCAGAATGCTCTTTGCAAATGTTGGTGGTGAGTAGTCAACAAAACTTAGAATGAAAGAAAACAAGTTTTTTTTTTTAACTGGAAAACTTTGTCTCTTAGATTTGGATGACACATAGGTCACACCACGCTGCTGTTGGTGGCTGCTTGGGGCCTTCCCTTTAGGGATTCTAAGGTTTTATCTAGACGATCCATGAAAAAATGTCAATTGATTGGCAATGTCTGGCATGGGCATTGGAGTGAGGGATGGTGGATAAACACCTCTTAAAAAGGTTTTTAATTTGAAGATTGCATTTGTGAACAACTTCCTACCTTCTCTGATAATAACACCTCATGATTATCATGGGATGTAGTTTATTCTGGTGACTGAAATTGAGGGGGATTTGGGAAAGATCTTGCAAGATTGACAGGGACTGAGGCTGTATGTGGCCGAGGCTCTTAGCGCTCAGTGCATACACATGTGCTTGTCTACATTTCCCTGCCTTTTCCTAATTAGCTTGGGGCCAGGTGGCTGAATGATCGTTGTCAGGGTCACCTTTCAGGCAGTGTGCTCCAGATGGCATTGCTAGAAGGGGAGAAAGATCTACAACCACCCTGACCTTCACAAGAGTGAGGAATACACTTTATGGCGATGTTGGATTTTGTCTGTTGCCGCTGCCAGGTTAATTACCCTAATATATAATTATTATGGGAAGTGGTTTGTTAGGGTGGTGGGAAAAGCTTACTCTGCCTAAATGTTTGCAGATCTGAGACCTCACATTGCACTTCCTGCCTACTTTACCATTAGGTCAGAGAAGTTTTCTAGAACCCTGCAGACTTCATTTGCTCTGTCGTTGCCTCAGGGATAGCATATACCCCTGGGAGTGTTGCCGAGTTGGGGACAGGGTGAGGTGGAGTGGAGAGGGACTTGGCTGTAGAGCACTGTGCATACTACTGGACAATGTACATGTTCAAAAATGATATTTCTAATTGCGTCATTCCCTTCTGTGGGTTTCTGTTTTTGACCAAGTTAACTTGAAACTAAATGGCAAAACAAACAGACACCCAAAAACCAAAAGCAAAAGCAAAACAACAAATGTCATCTCTGGCATTTGTGATCCTTGTGTTCTGATGTCATGTGACTTTTCCAAGACTAGTCCCTTTCAGGAACCTCAGCTGAGACCAGTGACATGGCTTAAATGTCTCTTTTCTATTTCCCCTGCTATTCTCTTTGATTTCTTATCTCACTTTATCTCAATCCTACGGATTCCTAAACCTCCCCGACACCCCTCTACCTGAGCAGAAACAGTTTCTCCTTCCTAAGGATACTTTCATCAGTACCTCTCATGAGACACCGCCACAGCATCTTCTAGTGTGTACTGTGATGATGAGCTTCTTGCATTTCTTCCCCCCAGACCATGAGCTTCTGGAGAGGAAGGGAAGTACACCAATCAGACTTACTGTCAAATTTTTGGCAGCACACAGTGGAGCGCCTAATACATATGGAACGAATGAATGAATAAATGAGAATCTTCTTTGCAAAGCTATGAATTCTCACAGTTAAAAAAATCATGAAATGTCCTCTGTAGAAATAGGAGGCAGCTTAAAAAAGAACAGACATGTTAAATATTACGGCTCTAAATATGCTAAAAACATTTTATTTACTCATAGTATCAGGATGCTGGAAGTGTTCTATTTTTATGTTCCTTGGATCTGACTTTTTCTTATCTTTTTTGTTTAATCAGAGACCCAGAGACAATTGTTTTTACGGGAGTAAAATAATGGATGAAGATTTGGAAGGGGTAAGAATATAGAACTGTCCCCCCTCAACCCCTTTTTTAAAATCTAAAGCAATTACCATGAGGATAAACAGCTTTCTTCTCAATAAAGCAATTCTATAAATAATAGTAGATTCTTGATGTCCCAGCAGTAAGAAGTCTGCAGGGCAGTGTCAATGATATATATTGCTGGCTGGGAAAAACTATTGTTTACAAGCTAATTGTTGTACAATAAGTCAGCTTTTGTTAGCTCTCTGAGAGGTTAAAACAGCAGGTTCAGAAAGATAAAGTGTGTCAGCATATATATTAAAAAAATCTGTGATTACAAACAATAGTTTGAGAGAATTGAAAAAAAAGCAAGTTAGAAAAAAACCAGTTTATTAATATCATATAAATAACTTGTTACAAAAATTGATTTGCAAAAGGCATATTTACTCTTTGTGAGAAATCACTTTTTAAATTGCATTATTTTCAAATTTATAAGTCTAAGAAAAGAAAACAAAACAAAATAAAAGAAGCCATTTCAAGAAGTGCGTATTTGCCATTTGACTGCAACAAAAGGCCTGGCCACGCTGAGCTAAAAGTGAATACTCTCGACCCCATTAACACAGAAAACTTTCTCTGGTAAACTGCGAGGTTATGAAACTCTCCCTACCTAGAAATGTCAATGGAAGCTGAGCAGGGCTTGCTTTCATCAGGTGTTCTTGTTGCCGAAGACATGAACGATACTGAGGAAAACAAGAACTGAGCACTCCTGCCAGTCTTCAAGGGTGGCATCAGTTTCCATTTATACTTGCAAGTGTTTTTAATTAAAAACAATCAATACCAAAAAGCTTTTATTTTCTGGGTTTGAAAATCACAAATCACAGTGGGAGAATGCCAAATTGCCTTAGCTTGGTACTACTGAAGACGCACATAGCATTTATTATAAGGCTGAATCTTATGCAGTTCACTCTGAAAGCAATGAAAATAATCTCAAACAAAACAGTACAGTGGGTTTGAAGCATTCCTACGTCTCTTCTGAGCGGATCAGTTTTACGTTTGCTGCACAGCATTCTCCCTGAATGCCTAGTAATTCTATACATTTGATTCTTTAATAAACACCAAACTAATAGATCATAGAAAACTAAAAGCTTAGAGAAGGTGCCTCCAGACGTATTTACATAAATAGCATAGCCTCCCAGGAAAGACCAAGACCTCATTAGAGTGGAATGCTTTTTCCACAAGGCTGGGTCCATGCCTCATTTGTCAAATTAACCCCATTTGAGGAGAAATTTGAGTTTGTGGTTCATGGGTTTCTGAAAAAAAATGGAATTAAGCAACTTGTAAAGCTCTTTTGAAATTAATCTAATAACCCAGTGGCTCCTCAGCTAAGTGCCTCAGTCCTGTCTGAAATACGGTGGGTAAGAGCCTTTGTTTCCATTTGACCTCTTTTCAACACTTTCATCTGCCGGCTCTGCTGGGCTAACGTTTCCCCCAAATAAAGATGAAAATGCACCATAAATAAGGTATTACAAAATGGGGAGTAGATTAAAGATTGTCTCAGCAATGCTTAAATTAAATTGACGATGTGGAGACCATAAACTTCTGGCTTTAAAAATGAGCTATTTCTTTATTAACTTTTAACAAGTGTATGAGTCAATGTATTTTCTAAGAGGGTATTGCTCTCCACATTAAATATGGTTGGGGTCTGATATTTTTAGTAGAGAATTATCCCTTTAGAAAATTATTCCATAAAGATGCCATAGGGAGATTAAAAATGCTGTGACTGTAAGAGCTACTGAACATTTAAGGAGACCACAGTATAATTCTATAGTCTTTGGAAAAGGAAGCTCTTGTTTGAGCTTAGGAAACAGCTCATTTTCCTGAAGATTCACATACCAAGTGTTAGTTTTTCCACTCATAATCTGAAAAGGAAGGTTGTAGTGTCAATTTAAACACACACTGCTTGGACTTTGAGTCCCCTTTTATAATGTCACAATTCAAAAAAGATTTCACCTTGATAAAACATAAAAATTAAGATTACACTAAAATGATCCTCGTTAGAGGATACATTTCAAATTAGTGGGGAATCATGACTTTTTAGAGCCTTCTTCCAGAGTAATTACACTGCTTCAAAACTAGTGATTAGAATAAAATAATTTATTTGGTGGTCTGCTCCTGGTGAAAATGAATTTAGCTGCTAAGGATGAGTATCTGGTTTAAATATTTAGTTTGCACCCAGGAATCAACTTTGGTTTTTCCTTTCAGTGGAAAAAGCCTTTAATGGTGCTTGAGCATACAGAATTGTCCAATTCATAGTTTACACACCATTATCTCTGATGGAATATCTATTTCCAGGCAAAGCATTTGATGTGAGATATTGTTCAGCCAATCAGGACATTGAAAATTTATGTATGTAAAAGTGAAAGTAATGGAAACATTTTAAAGTTAATTTGGATTCATAAAATTTGGATGCTTCTAAGATACAGATTCCATTTTTAAGAACTTTTTGCCCAACTTTTTGGGAACTGAAAAGAAAAACTAAACCACACATTTTTTAAAATACTGAGTTAAAATTAAATGGGCAGGTTTTGTTCCATCTGAAAAGGGAGTAATTTCGTTGCTGAACATCCCTTTATGTACCCAAACTGTAAAGGCAGGAAGGTTCTGGAAGGAAGATCTATTTATTTACTGTGCCCAGATTTCCTCTCTTGCGGTTCTATGGAATCATCTTCGCTTCTTTCCCATTTGATTTGTTTACCTATTTGGGCACAACTATTTTTTAGGCCTTTCAGCAGAAAGTGGCTAGGAAGTGAAGGGGCTTTAAACAATGGCTTAATGTTTTTTAAAATTCAGCGTATGCTGGGGAACATCTTAGTAGTTTAAAGGAACTCTTCTTTTTGAATAGAGGGCAAAAACATATCATCAGAAAGATCTCAATGTCCTTGAAACAACCCACAAAAGCAATCTGCTTAGGTTAATGAATTTTAGTTTCTCAGTGATTGAAACGAATATTAAAATTTTACTTCTTCCCACTCTCTTTCCATCTTTCCTATCACCAACATCTAAAATTAGGACACAGACAGTAAAAAAACTGAGCTGAAAATTAGTTTTTTCTCCAGTAATCTTTCCTGTTGCCTGGGACCTAGCAATTAAAAGCTAAACAAAACAAAACATGTACATGCGATGATGTTTGACCTGATATTTGGGGAGGGAAGGAGGTGAGAGGAAGCTGGAGAATGATGGAACTATGGTTCCTATTGGTTCCACGATGTCAAAGAGTCTGAATTATAGGAAAATGCCACTCCAACTTGATACTTACAGTACCCTGGTATTAAATATTCAGCCCCAGCCTCAAATCATCCAGTTTTCTATAAATTTACTTCATCATCAGCTTTTGTGATAAGAGATTAATGTTATTTCCATAAGTAGTCATATTAACCTGTTCTTGGTATGCTGTATCATCTTCAGGGAGGGATAAAGGACCTTGCCAATTACATCTCAGATATTCTGCCATAGAACTTATTTTCACTTATTAGGAGAACGCAGATCTTTCCCTTAAACATTGGAAATTGCTAGTGTCAATCCTCAACTTCAGATGATATCTTTCTTTTTACAGGACTATCTTTCTTGATTCAATTTATTACATGACATAAAACATAAGAATAGAGACCTCTTTGATTTTACAGTAAATTATGTGATTAAGGTGCTGTTCTATTGCTATGAATAACTAGTTTTTATTAACTTCACTAAGCTTTTTTCAACACTTACCTGTGACTATGATACATATCAATTCATTGGAATGAAGATCTCATATAGCCTTTTGTTTGCATTCCTCTGTGTATGTGTGTGTGTGTGTGTGTGTGTGTGTATGAAGAACTAGAGAAAAGAAAACCCTGAAAGCAAGAAATACCTCAAGCATGAAATACTTGTTAATATATAGGGCAGTCCATTATAAAATTGGAAACCATTCAGAAGACACAGGAATAATATGATTGCAAAGAATTTTCACTTGAATCAGGTAACCCAAAATACTACACTTCTCTTCTTTTAAAGTTTCCATCTTAACTTCTTGGGCAATACACCTATTTAAAATGTAACTAAACAACAGTGTGTTTCCAAACAGAAAATATGTACTGATATGACAATATCCCCAAATGGAAATGACACTAAAATTATTCGTAGAAAATTAATATTAATTAAAAATAAATCCTTAAGACTAATAAGTGAAGTCAGCATATATATATGTATATATATATATATATATATATATATATATATATGCAGAACCTGTCTTTTAGGTTTTCAAAACAAGGACGTTTTCATTACAGTATGATGGAAATTTCTGATGACTACACAAGGTAAGATTCTAATGATAAACGTCATTAGAACAGCTGTGTGAAAGAAATGATTTGAATCTGCCAGAAGGATTAGTTCAGTTCAGTTGAGTCCTCTGGATAATAAATGTGAGGCTAATTGCATAATTAGAGAAATAATAGATTGGATGGATTTTACATTACTTTTCTGTCATAGTTTGAGACCATTACTTTATCATTAGTTCAAAGTCAAGGATGGCCGGGTGATCATGAAAGCAAAGTTAAAAACAATGAAAAAAAAAATTAATGCTTTTGAAAATCAACTATCATTTTAATTACACTTTTGTTTAAAGGAATCCAATTTTCCCTTTGTAAGGGTCTTCCAAACATGGAATATGTAGGTTTTCATCATAATCTCAACGTTGTTTATCCAAATGTATCACATTATATAAATATGTAGACGTTTCCAGATGTCAAGGGCAGGGTATTAGGTTCAAGTGTGGCTCTAACCTCTCCACTGAACTCCTAGAGTGAGATTTAAGTTTTATTTAATCTAACTTTACTAATTCAACTTAGTTGTGTAAGAAGGATATGAAGAATATGAATTATTGTATTTCACACTGCTACTTGCATATACAGTATAGTAGAATAATACTGACAACTATAGACAAGGAGTTAAAATTTATCTCAGGAAAATTCTTTCAAGAATTTTTAAACGATTTTGACATAGTTGAAAGAATTTCAAGTGACCCATGATACATGTGGTGGCCAAAACTTTAAACGTATGCTAAAACATATTTCCTTTGTTAACATTATTAGCTATTTTCCCTCCCCTTTTCTATGGTACAAAGGCAAAATTTTGCATGTCTAGTCTAGGATATAACCAATTATGAGTTAGTGGAAGGAATGAAGTCATACTAAGTTTGTGGTTGTTTTTGGATGTTACTGTTTAATTTGCTTCTATTCCTTAAGAGTAATGAGAATTTTAGCATATGGGTGGATTGGAGGTTTTGAATAGTAGTTGATCCCAGAGAAAGTTCTTGAAGAACAAATAGGATGGGCAAGTGTTATTTTAAATTATTTGTGACAGAAATACACCCCCCTATGTAGTTTATCTCCTTGTGAGCCGATATGCCCTCATTTCTTTCACTGTGATGTTTTTATCTTTAAAGCACAGCCGCTTATCCCATTAGCCTGTGAAATGCAGTTAGGCCAGTCGGCTGGCCTGACATGGAGTGTAGTAAATCACCAGGCCAGGGAAGGGAGCACGTTGCCCTGAGAACAAGTGGAAATACTGTTCCCTGTCCTCCCCTCTGGCCCGTGCCTGTTGGGCTGACTTGGTTAACTGGATGCACTAAAAAATAAAAATTTGCCCCTTGGAAGCTCATAAAAGTGTACTAGAAAAAAGTCTCTACCATTGGGTCCACACAGACGGCAGCCATTGGCTTTCAAAACGGGTAGAACAGAGAACCCTTCCCGGAGTAGTGGATCAATATAAAGAAATAGCCACTGCACATATTTCAGCGTCGTACTGGAAAATGAAAAAGGCCCCCGCTTAGGAGTCTTTGTCGCTGTCCACTCCTCCGTACATATCCGCAAGCTTTTTGAATCGAGGTCCCCAGTCGCTCAGGTAATCGTAGTCTTGATCTCCATCCGTGGTCGCGGACTCCAGCGAGCTCAGGGACTCCGCCACCGAGCCGGTGCCTTCGTAGGCGTAAGTGGCCAAGGAGTCGTACGGCGGGGCGGTGGGGTCCGTGTCGTTTTCCTTTAACCTTTGGTTAATGAAATCTCTGACATCGGTGTTGTCGCGAGCTGCTGGAGTCCGTCGGGGTAGAAAAAGGGCTTCGGGCACGATGTCCCGGCGTAATTTGTTGTCCTCTATGGCTTCAGGATTCCTCAGCGTGCCGATATCAAAAGCCTGGGTGTCCTCCTCTCCGCCACCTTCGTCGTTGTAACTGACAATGTTGTCTCTGATGTCCTCTTTGGAAATGATCAAAGGCTCCTTTTTTCGCTGCCGCCTCAGCGCTGCAAACAGCACCACTGTCACTGGAAGCAGAAAACAAGACAGAAAGGGAAGGAAAAGTTAATCTGCTGCCCAATTAATGTCAGGAAGAAACACCGTGCTCAAACGCGAAGTTTTGAAAAGTTCTCCAGAAAATGCAGACTCAACTTTTATTTCTTTAAGGATGCACTTGCCTCCATCCATGATCAAACCGGGACCCACAAAATGGACTAAATATTTGGAAGAAGCTTATAATTTAAGGAGAGGATAAAAACGCCATCATATTTTGACAGTACTTCCTTTTCTACTTTGAAATGGCAAACTAGTTTCAAGGTAAGAAAAAAATAAGATAATAAAAAAAGAAGCTCAGCCTCAGTGAAGTACTGCAATCAGGGTGCAAATTATGCTGAACACCTAAAATGCTCTGCAACTGGTTATAAAAACAAGACTGGCACCTTTGGGGATGTGTCGAAGGGATTGCATAACTCCACGTCTAAAATAACTTTTGCGCTATGCCTTTTTTGTTGTTGTTGTTTTTTTCCTGAGAAAGTATAAGATTAGTTTAAAACCCAAGGTATTCATGTGATTATTTGCATACCTTTCCTACAAATAAAGCGATATTATTCCAGAAAATACCTGGAGACCAGGATGTAATTCAGAAAGCCATTTTGGATTTTGAGATTGGCTAACTTGAAGTAGGCAGGTAAGAATCCACATGCCAGATTATTTCTGTTTGAGCTAAAGGAAATAATGTGAGATTTAAAAAAATTTTTTTACAAGCTTCATGTTCTGTAAGTTTGTTACTGAGACTGTTCATTCTTTTGATTTTCCCCTCCTAACTCAAATTAGAGGCAAAGCAAGAATTGTGTTTAAATAACTCCTGATCTTTCTTCACAGCTGGCTGGGTGGAACACAGCTGGCTACCTGTAGAGAGACACATCTATCTACAAATGGACATATGGGTGAAAAAAATACAAGCATAGTAAAAGCTTACAGAGAAAACAGCCATCTAGGGCACAAAGTGCATTGTTAAACTGGGTTTGTGCAGAGGAGTTTATCACAGGAAGTCGCAATAATGTCTCTTTACTATTTCATCCATAACAAGGCCCAATCTTTATGAGCCGTGAAAACTGAATTATTGCAATAAGAATTATGGAATAATGCCTCTTTAGTGAATATACATAACTACCTATATAATAATAGAGGTAGGCACACCCATGTATCTATATATTAAAGTTTCATTAGTATTAATAATAATTAGCTACCTATTGAGAGCTTTCTATGTGCTAAGCACCGTGCTAAGTGCTTAACATACTGAATCTCATTTAATTATCACAATAGTCCTAGAAAGTAGATACCCTCATTAAAACCCCATTTTACAGAAGAGGAAATTGAAGTTTAAAGATGTTACATGTACATGCAATTCAAATCCAGGTTGGTCAAACTAAAAAGCCTGCACTCATAATTGCCTGCTCTGAAGCATGTTTGGAGTATAGTCTATTTCCAAAGGAAGTGTAACTTTGCCACTTTCAAGTGTGTGGTTTTGTAATTGTACGCACTCTCTTTTGTTGCCAGAAAGTATCCTGATGCCTAGTGTGTCACATCCATTCAGGGTATTTATTCATTCATTCATCTGATAAATATTTATGTAGTGCCTACCCTGAACCAGATATGGTTCTAGGCACTGAGTGAGTGGGTGGGTGGGCTGGAGGACAGTTGGATGGAGGCAAAATAAACAATGTATATCACAAATAAGGATATTGTTAGAAGGCGATAGTGCAATATGAACAAGAAAGAGCAGAATGGGGCAAGGTGGAGAAAAAGGGCTACTGTATATGTTTGAGGAGCCCATATGATCATACAGCAGTTTTTTTCTTTTTTTTTTTTAAGACGGAGTCTCACTTTGTCGCCCAGGCTGGAGTGTAATGGTATGATCTCAGATCACTGCAACCTCTGCCTCCCAGGTTTGAGTAATTCTCCTGCCTCTGACTCCCAAGTAACTGGGATTATAGGCACCCACCACCACACCTGGGTAATTTTTGTATTTTTAGTAGAGACAAGGTTTCATTATGTTGGACCAGGCTAGTCTCAAACTCATGACCTCAAGTGATCCACCTGCCTCAGCCTCCCCAAGAACTGGGATTACAGGTGTGAGCCACCACGCCCAGCCAGCACAGTTCTGTATATGTTATTGGAGGGAAGTTGCATAATTTGAACAAAGACATGAAGAGAACTGCGGGGCTTTGGGCAGAGGGATGCTCATGATCTACCTTTCATACTGGTTGCTGGTGAGAAGAATGACATGGTTTTGCAAAACAGAGGGTTTTAGTAAGGGCAGCCACTGGGATTAGAGAATAGAATCAAGCTAACTGTCTCTTCAAGAATTAAGCACTTATGTACACAGGCTCATTCAGTCATGTAAGGCAAGAGGCAGGCATTTATCATCACCTCCTATTTCTTCCCCGGCTTAAGGTATCTATAGCTTTTATTTTAGTCCTATGCACATCTGGAAGTGCAGCTGTCTAGCAGGGAGAGGGCACATTCAAGAAATCAAACGCATTTATTTAGTCTAATTCTTCTACAGTGAAAATGGCCTGTATCTTTTCTTATTAGCCCAGTGCACATCTGAACAGAATTTCTTGAGAGTATTGCTGTCTAGAAGGAGAGCTCTCAAAGTGAACTTTTATAAAATGTCAAAATGTGATTGGTAAGCACATGGGGCATTCTTAGAAAGTGATACCCTGATGAAGTGCCCTCAGCAGGAACTGAGTTTCCCCCTTTCCCTTACCCTTTTAAAACCAGAGGACAGCAGTAAGATGTTGGGGGGGGATAGAGAGACAATTGGGCAAATTTGTATTCAGACTTTCATCATAAAACTAGAGGGTCAAGAGATCTGGGTTAAATTAAACGATTTGACTGTTCTAAGCCAATTTTCGTATTTGTAAAAGAAAAGCAATAGTGCAGTACCCAGTCTTATTGTCAGGAATGAGTTAATGTGAAAGTTTTGCAAACTCTAAGGCACCATAAGACATGAGATGTAGGGGTTGTCTATTTGTTTTCACCATTGCTTTATTTTCATAAAATATCCATTACCATATGATCTACTTTCTTGACTCCAGATTTCTTCCTATATCAATGTGGCTCTCTTTCATTTTCCTCCACTTTCTTCAATTGCCACATTTTAAGTTTGGGCCATCTTTCGGCCTGGAAACTGCCTTGCATTTCATAAGTTTGAAAAGAGAGCAGAGTGCAGTGTTCAGGCACCAAGCCTGGGGAAGAAAACTTGGGTTGGAAACTTTAGTTCTACCACGTGTCAGACACGTGATGTGGCTACATTACTTCACATCTTGGAGCCGCAGTTTTCATATTTAAGGTACAGGTAAGTATGCACCGAATGGTGCTGAGGATTAGGTGAGAAAAACCTTTGTAAAGCATCTTGCACAGCATCTAACCTATGGTGTGTACCTTGTAAAGGCTAAATCCCATCTTTCTCCTTCCTTTTTATTAGGTATAGAATTCTGAAGAGATGATTAAACAAGATGGGGGAGTTACCGAGGCCAATTAGAAGTCAGGAAGAGACAGTGAATTCATTGGAGGAAGAAAATGAGAGGGGGAAGATTCAGTGAGTTGATTAGAAGGAAGAAAAGGGGGAAGAGAAAATGGGTAGATGATGAAAGAAAGGAAGAATAACCTCTGTCAGATGCGAGTTATCTCTTCTTCCATAGATGACTAAAAGAGTCCATGGAGTACTCCTTGGGTTCAGCCCTACCAATCCAAGGTTTCTAAAAAATAACCCTTTTCATCAAAAAGAACATTCATATCTTTCTCTTCCAAAACAACGTTCACAGACTCACACCATTAGAAACACTGATTTGTCTTTGCACACTGTCAGTTTTTATTTACTCTCATATCTTAAAATACTTTCCCCAAATCTTAATTGACAAAGAGAATCACAGTTCAGTAGCTGAGTCTCAAGGCTTCTGTTAGAGTTAGCAGGGTTGATGTGGAAAGTGAAGGAGCTCTTGAGCAGGGATCCCTAGGCATTCTGTTCTTGGCGAAATGCAGGTTCTCTTTTACTCTTCTCAAAGTCACTCTGTCTTCATTTTTTTAAGAAGAGTTTTCCCCCCTGTATAATTCAGGTTGACTCTTAACTTCTTACTTTTTCTTTTCACTATATAGGCAAGCTTTACAAATCTTGCTTTTATTTTTGGAAATGCTGCATTAACAAATATTTGATTTCTTAGTTCACAAACAGTCAAGGGCCTGTTGAGAAGTCTGAGCTTGATTTGTAGGCTTAATTAGTTGGTTAGGGGTAAAAATTTCATTTGAATCCTTGTTAGACCCTGATTTTTATTTTTATTACATTCATTTCTTCTGGGGCCCCATACTTATTTCCTCAGTCACAGAGGCTGTTTATGGTTATGTGAGAAATATGTGGCAATCAGAGAGCAATGCTAAGAAAGTAATAATATAAATGGTAGATCAACATTAGTTTGCTGCATTAAAACATTTTCATAGCTTTTATTTTTCCAGGATGAGAGAAAAGTCATCACATTCCTCTTCCCACTTTCCCATAGAACTTTAACCTTTACCTTTATAGAAAGGGCACTCATCATACACTCCATGCCAGACACTTAACAATGTTTTCCAAGTAAAAAAATTACACAACAAATGAAATGAAAAGGGCACATGGATGTTGCCCTGAAATCCCCCAAGATTCATTCCCAGTCTGATAGACAAGAGATTCTTTCCATGGAATGATTCCTGGGCAAGCAAAGCCATGAGCAACTTTCACGTTTGTTCATTTTCCGAAGCCATTTTCAAGCAGAAAATGTGTTCACATCGTACAGCACAGATTCTCAGCATGTAACTCTACTCACCTAGATCAGGCTGTATGCCTTAATGGGGGAGGCAGATAAATATAGAGTGTCACAGTAACAGTGTGAGCCCCTCACCATGGGGAGATAGGAGGCAGGGAGAACCAGTTTACCTAGTAGGATCACGATGCACAGAAGGATGGCAACCAGAGCCCCCGTGCTCAGTCCCGTGGGGTGGATGAGCGCCTCCGCATGGCAGGACTGCATGTTCCCGTGGTGGTCACATGCACAGACCCGGACAGTCACTGTCCCAGTGCTGCTTTGAACTGGGTAGTCGTTGTCTGAAATGACCACAGGCAAGAGATAGGTGCTCATCTCGTGTCTATTGTAGCCATTTTTCCGGGTTAAGATTCCCGCCGTGTTGTCTGGAATGGAAAGCAAAGTGATGAATGTATGTGGATACTGTGTCATGTATTGAATCAACTGTGATGGGAAAAGATAGAGATACAGGTATACGTATACATACAGACACAGGTAAGGATACGGTTGGAGATGGAGAAGGTAACGAACTCATTTACCTTTGTTGTCTTGAATGGTAAAGTTTGAGCCACTGGCTGCTTCAGGGGCCAAAGAAAATGAAAATTGGTGTCCACTATAAGGGTCATCCTTGTCAATAGCACGTAGGGTCTGAATCAACTAAGAGAAAAATCAGAATGCTATCATAAAGTTTTGATAACTCAAAAGTGTTTCTTACAATTTTGCAATAAATGGCTTGACAAAATGATTTAAAATTTTAATTACAGAAATGATAGCCTCTAAGTCCTGTACAGTGAATCTGTTTTATTATGGGCTAGAAAACCAAAAGGCAGAGAATGATTCTTTGTGGTGGGGATGGATGTCCTGTGCATTGTAGGATGCTCAGCAGCAACTCTGGCCTCTACCCACCAGATACCAGTAGCACCTTCTAGTGTGACAATCAAACTCTCTCAAGATACTGAAAATATCCCCAGGGAGGAAATCACCCTGATTGAGAAACATCTGGCCTTGAGTGATGCAAAGCTATAAATATCCGAATAGTCTGTGACAACATTGCACCTTCACAAGGTAGAAGTGCTCTTTGGACAGTCTGTTTAGAAAGGCACTCTTAGCATTACATAAGCTATCAACTTACAAAAAACAAAAAAGAAAATGAGTATATAGAACTTGGTAAATTCGGCTTTCTACTTGCACATGTACTTTAACAGTGTACTTTGATTTTAATAAACTGAAACATAATTTTTATATCACTGGCAGCAAAGACCTATTTCATGTGAGGACAAATGTGTAAAACAGTAAAACATTCATGAATTTGTATTACTTATACAGATGGTCAAAGTAAATAAGTGAAATTGTGAATTATAGGCCATTATAAAGTATGTTCTAGTTATTACTTCAAGTACATATGGTAATTAGATGATCTGTTCACCAATAAAGATTTTTCCAATAAAGCTGTGACTAATCTATTTTAATGAAAACTTGAGATCGATTTGGAATCAGCATCAGTCTTTGATGAACTTCCAGTTCTTCAGAAGTGTTAGTTCTCATGTGTAAGCCCTGGTTCTTATTTATAGCATTAATTTCTGTAGCATTCAATTCATAGATAATTCACAACTCTCATTCAGCTCTGTGAATCATCTGAATGATTAGAAGATCTAAATTAATCTTTCAACTTGAATGTACTTTTTAATGAAACTCACCTGATCTGCCTTTGCTTTTTCACAGACAAAAGTTTCATAGAACTCTGCAAATTCTGGGGCGTTGTCATTGACGTCTAGAACTTTAATATATAAAGGTACTCGGCTACTTTGCTTTGGATTATCTGTCACATACCAAAAAGAAAGAAAAAGGCATTTACATGTTGATTGCCAATTCCCTTTATACAGTATCCACTCAACTCCTTCATTCTCATTCATGCACGGATTCCCCAAGCTGCTGTACTACCGGGCATTAAGTACCAGTGTGGTCACAAAAAGTAGAATTAGATTGGTACATCTGGAGTTGGATACATCTGCTGAAGTTAACTGGGGGACAAAGCTACTTGTGTTGACATGGTTCAACTAAATAATAAAACTTAAGGTAACACAAAACCAAGAAAGGCATTTTAGAGGTAGATTTTCAAGGAAGCAGGCAGATCGGGAGCAGATGGACAAAAGGAAGAAGTGGGAAAATGAATGAAACAGCAGAAGACCTAAGGATAGTTATCCATCTTACTGTTTTAGTTCGAGTGCTTACTGTTTAGTGAGAGCGAGATGTCATGCTAAACCCTTTGTATATGATGTTATTTAATTCTCACAAACTTATGAGGCAGACAGTTACTGCTCCCATTTTGTAGATGAGGAAACTGAGGCATGGAGAAGTTAAGTAATTTATCTGTGTTTACAGAGACAGTAAAGAGTGAAGTCCAGATTCAAACTTAGCTCTGTCTGACTCCAAGCCCAGGCTGAAAGCCCAGGCTGTTCATCTGGAATTAATGGTAGAGCGGAATCAATGTTTGCAGACCTGAGATAAATGAAGGATTCTGGTTTCCTTCTGTGATAATCTTCTTGCGTAGCATGGAAGACAGATTCCTGATGTAAGAATTAGGTGTTAGAATCTATCAACTCAGCTCTCTCCATTTACTTCCCTTGTAGATCTATTTGTTTGTTCACTTTGTAAGTATTTAGTGAGCATCTAATACCTAATATATAGCAGCCTCTACTTGAGATGCTGGAGCACGTAGGAAACATAACAAAGATCCTGTTTCCTGGAGCTTTATTCTAATGGGGATGGACAAACCATAAACACATCAATATATAATGTGTCAGATGGTAAATGCTATAGAGAAGTTAAGCATGGAAAAATTATTGAGATAAATAGAGGTGCTACTTAGAATGATGACAGAGGACTGCTTCTCTGATGAGACATTATTTGCCCAGAGACATGAATGAAGAGAAGGTTTAAGCCATGTGAATATTTCTGGCTTTTCAGGTAGAGGAATCAGTATATGCAAAGGCCCTGAGGTAAGCAGGAGCTGGTTTTATACAAGCTCTTGGTTTCTGTTGTATCAAAGGTTGTTAAGAAGATTAGACAGTAAGATTCTTTAAGATCGCTTGTGTCTAAAATTTTACTCACACTATTCTTTGAAAGTCAGAGCAGCTGAATATTAACTTTTAAGAGATCTTAGTCACTAATACTTTAAATGTGTAATAGAAACATTAAATCTTAAAAACAAATTTTTAGGCACAAAGCTTAAAATACTTCTGAAATAACTGCTTTGGTAAAAAATAAAATTTCATGGTCTAAATAGTCCTTTTCAGTGGAAAATAATTTTATAATTTAAAAACTTTAAGGATGCTCTGTCTTTGGTATCTACACTCATCCCTTAACATAAATTAACATAAACTTCAAGTTAAATCTTGACATAAATTCTAAACAGCAAATTCCTAGCTTATTTCTAATGCACTGTCCTTATCACTACCTAAAAGCAATGCTTCATTTTGCCCATATTGCTATTCTACCAAATATTCTTTAGTCATTTCAGATCTCTTGAGTTATCCTGACAGAAAATACAACTGTAATAAACTGTTCATTATGGAATATTTCACACTACCTACCCAAAGTGAGCTAAAAATGTTTAGAACTTTTAAAATTAAACACAAAAACTAAAAAGTGAGCTATAATTTAGCTATTTTTAAACATTAAAATTCTATTTTAAAGATCATTTTCCACTTATGTTCTTCAGTCTGCACATTGTATTTACAATATACATTAGTTTTCATTGTGTGTAATCGTTGTATTTGAAGCATTCTTTTGACACTATTGTTCTTTGCCTTCAGTTTCATGGGGGCTACCATAAAATTCATCCTAACCATTTTATTGATTACTTTGTAGTTTATATTACTCACTTTGGTATACTATGGAAAAGTGATAATTTGTCTCTTAATTCTATAAAGACTGAAATAGAAATTCTATAGTAAGTTAGAGAATTGATATCTAAAACTTTCTAAACAATGCCCACATTTTACAATATACTTGACCCCTCTCATCTTTTGCTCCCCACGCATGTCTAATTGAGAGTCTGTTTTTCTGCAGCTGTTTATGCCATGTTCTAATTTATAAGCTTTTTGGAATTAAATCCATCAAGTACCAATTCAATCTCATTTGTGAGGTACATTCCCATTTTATTGTTTCCATACCACAGAACTTCCATGGTTGCCTCTCCATTTAAGAATGGGCCAATGTATGTCTCGAAGAAGCATTACTGGAAATCACTCCAGGGCTGTTTCCTTCAATATATATGTCAAGTGGGATTGTCAATACATGGTGATAAGCTATGATCCCCAGCCCTTGCTGGGGCACTCACTCTATCAACGGGGGCAGCAGTGGTATTAGGTGGGACTTACTGATCTCTGTTGCTATCACTGTAATGTTGTGCCATAGCAGTGTTTCTCGGTCAAGAAGTTTCGATGTAAAAATGGAACCATTTCCAGAATCAATGTTGAATATTCTGTCCATATCTGTGTGTCGATCAACAGAGTACCTGAAAATGCAGAGTGGAATTAAGAAAGCCTTTTCCGTCTATTTCCTATTCCCACATCATAGAACACTATAAAACATCTGGGACACATCATGTCCCAGAATATCTGTGGCATGGATTTTTTTCTATCTTGAGTGCATATTTGAATATCTACAACTTGACATTAAGTAAAATATTTTGAGAAATTAGTTCTTTACAATGGAAGTCTTAATAGTAAACTCACTACAGTAGACAAATTGCATGATTTTAAGGATCACCATTAAATTTCTTTTCTACTATGTATAAATTTGGATCAGATTTATATAGTAACTGTTTCACTTTTAACTCATGTTTTTACAACCTGAGGACTTTAATATATGTGTGTGTGTGTTTGCATGCATACATAGGGTGTTGATTATTTTCTACTCTCCATTTAATTTTGAAAATCTTCTGTTGAAATAAGCAAAAGATGGCTAGTGTGGCCAAGGTTAGTAAGGCAGAAGAGGGAGCTAGGAGATGAGACTGGGGAGACGACCAGAGTCTAGACTGCAAAAGAAGGCTGTGGTAAGGAGTTGGGATTTATTCTAAATGCAATGAGAATCTAACAAAGGGTTTTTTGTTTGTTCATTTGTTCTGAGATGGGGGTCTCACTCTCTCACCCTGTCACTCAGGCTGGAGTTAGTGGCATGATCTTGGCTCACTGCTTGACCTCCCAGGCTCAAGCGATTCTCCCACCTTAGCCTCTTGAGTAGCTGGGACCATAGGTGCATGCCACCATGCCCTGCTAATTTTTGTATTTTTTTTTTTTTTGTAGAGGCAGGGTTTGGCAATTTTGCCCAGGCCGGTCTTGAACTCCTGAGCTCAAGTGATCCCCCTATCTTGGTCTCCCAAAGTCCTGGGATAATAGGCATGAGCCACCACACCTGGCTACAGAGGGTTTTAAGCAGGGGAGTGCCACAATCTAAATCATGGTTAACAAAGATTACTGGTTGAATTGAGGAGAATGGTTGGACGGTGCTGCCAGAAACAGAAGAGGAGGAGTGAAAAATAGGATTCCGGGAAGATGGGTAAGTTCCATTTTTGATAACTAGGCTGAGGTGCCTGAGAGAAGTCCAGGAAGAGATATCTAGTATGAAGCACAAGATTAAGAGCTGGACTGATCCCAGATTTCCATTCAGCTATCTAAGAAAAGAATGTCCAGTGGAGGAAGAAAAACACTAAAGACAGAATCACTTACATCACTTAAATCAATGGGAGACCAGAGACACACAGTGGTGCCTGGAACCGACTAGGAACTTGATAAATATTTAAGAAGGAGAGTTTGAATAAATTCAAGGGAAACCAAGAGTAGCATTTTAGAAACCAAGCATTCCAACCCGAATACTGGCAGAAGACTAGTGGATTTTGAGAAATGTTGTCTTACTCATAAATGTATTACTAGTTTTTAGAATAGCTATGTGATATGGGTTGGCTCTGTGGCCTCACCCAAATCTAATCTTGAATTATAATCCCCATATGTCATAGGAGGGGCCTGATGGGAGATGATTGCATCATGGGGGCAGACTTCTCCCTTGCTGATCTTGTGATAGTGAGTGAATTCTCATGAGATCTGATGGTTTAAAAGTGTAGTGCTTCCCCTTTACCTTTTGCCATGATTGCAAGTCTTCTGTGGTCTCCTAGCTATGCTTCCTGTACAGCCTGTAGAACTGTGAGCCAATTAAATCTCTTTTCTTCATAAATTACCCAGTCTCAGATAGTTCTTTATAGCAGTGTGAGAATGAACTAATATAGAAAATTGGTACCAGGAAAGTGGGGCATTGCTATGAAGATACCTGAAAATGTGGACGTGACATTGCAACTGGGTAATGGGCAGAGGTTGGAATAGTTTGGTAATGGGCAGAGGTTGGAATAGGGCCAAGAAGAAGAAAGATGTGGGAAAGTTTGGAACTTCCTAGAGACTTGTTGAAAAGTTTTGACCAAAATACTGACAATGATATGGACAATGAAATCCAGGCTGAGGAGGTCTCAGGTGGAGATGAGGAACTAATTGGGAACTGGATTAAAGATCACCTTTGCTTTGCTTTAGCAAAGAGACTGGCGGTGTTTTGCCTCTGCCCTAGAGATCTGTGGAACTTTGAACTTGAGAGAGATGATTTAGGGTATTTGGCAAAAGAAACTTCTAAGCAGCAAAGCATTCAAGAAGTGATCTGGCTGTTTCTAAAGGTATACGCTCATATGTGTGAACAAAGATAATCTGAAACTGGAACTTATATTTAAAATGGAAGCAGAGCATAAAAGTGAGGAAAATTTGCAGCCCGATCATGTGATAGAAAAGAAAAGAAAATCCATTTTCTGGGGAGGAATTCAAGCCTGCTGCAGAAATTTCCATAAGTAAAGAGGAGCTTCCACATGATGTTGGGCCTGAAAGTGTGCAGAAGGCAAGAAGTTGAGGTTTGGGAATCCCCACCTAGATTTCAGAGGATGTATGGAAATGCATAGATGTCTAGGCAGAAGTCTGCTTCTGTGGTGGAGACCTTAGGGAGAACTTCTACTGGAGCAGTGTGGAGGGAAAATGAGGGGTTGGAGCCCCACGAAGAGTCCCCACTGGACACTGCCTAGTGGGGCTGTGAGAAGAGGGCCACTCTCTTTCAGACCTCAGAATGGTGGATTCACCAACAGCTTGTACCATAGCCTGAGAAAACTGCAGGCATTGAATGCCAGCCCAGGAAAGCAGCCTCGGGGGTTGTACCTTGCAGAGCCACAGGAATGGAGCTGCCCAAGGCCATGGGAGCCCATCCTTTTTATCAGCATGCCCTAAAGGTGAGACAAGGAGTCAAAGGAGATTATTTTGGAGCCTTAAGATTTAATGACTGCCCAGCTGGATTTCAGACTTGCATGGGGCCTGTAGCCCCTTAGTTTTGGCCAATATCTCCCTTTTGGAATGGGAACATTTACCCAATATCTGTACCCTCATTGTATGGAAGTAACTAACTTGTTTTTTTATTGTACAGGCTCATAGGCTGAAAGGACCTGACTTGTCTTGCATGAGACTTTGGACTTGGACTTTTGAGTTAATGCTGGGATGAGTTAAGACTTAAGACTTTGAGGGACTATTGGGAAGACATGATTGGTTTTGAAGTGTGAAAAGGACATGAGATTTTAGAGGGGCCAGGGGAAGAATGATATGGTTTGGCTCTGTGTCCCCACCCAAATCTGATTTTGAATTGTAATCCGAACATGTCGGAGAAGGGACCTGGTGAGAGGTGACTGAATCATGCAGCAGACTTCCCCCTTGCTGTTCTTGTGATAGTGAGTGAGTTACTATGAGAGCTGATGGTTTAAAAGTGTGTGGCACTTTCCCCTTCCTTTTCCTTTCCTCCTTCTGCTATGATTGTAAGTTTCCTGAGGCCTCTTGGCCATGCTTCCTGTACTGCCTGTGGAAATGGGAGTCAATTAAATCTTTTCATAACTACCCAGTCTCAGGTAGTTCTTTTTAGCAGTGTAAAAAGGAACTAATACACTATATTTATGAGCATGGTGGGAGTGGGATATTGCAGAGAAAATGGGAGAAAGTTGATATGTTAGGGCCATTAGGAAAAAAGTTGCCCATTTCAGCTGGATTTTTAAAACTTTATGAGGTTTGAAAACATTGCCTCAGTAGAAATTCAATTTAAGTAAATGACCTAACTAGGCAGACATATGTGGAATTATTATGAGTGCTCTAAGAAAAATAAATCCTTTTTACTAATTTGCCACAGTATATCGCATCCAAGATTCTACTTGAATATATTATTTTGGTTTAAAACATGAGTAGTGAATTATAATGAACAATATATTTTACCTTCATAAAATTTATTTTTGTCATCTAGTGAATGTCTAAATGAAATAGATACTCAATTATCATAGAACATTTAAACCTGATTTTAAAGAGAATTAATGAAGTTCACAATGGGTGTAATACCAAGTTGAATTTGAATTTCAGTTTCGATGTATATGAACTTATGTTTTGATTATCAAAAGGGTTAAAACAAACAAAACAGCTATAGTTTTGCCATTTATGTCATGAATCAACATTTATTAAAACTTAGGCAACAGTATTGTACTTACTTGATCACTTCTTATTTTAAATTTGATAATGATAAATATTTATAGCACATAATTACAAAAAGGAAATCTCAATATTCATAGACTTTGTAAGAAGTTTAATAATTATCTACATAATTTTTTTCTCATGGAAAATGCTAAGCTTAAGATATGCTGCTTCTATAAGCTGTTACAAATATATACAGCAATAATCTTGTTTTGTTCTTTGTGTCTTTTCCTCCTGCTGTAGTTTTAAATTTTACAAGTAGTCATATTTTCCTATCAAGCCTTGACATAAAGGGTAAGAGTGAGAATTTTTAGTTGAAGGTAGCTTTCAATTTGAAAGAGAAAGTAACTATTTAGGGAATACCAAAATTGTATTTTTTTTTTTTTGTTGCGACACTTAAAAATTAACAGAAAATCTAAAATGCCCACATCATTGAGGGAAAATGCTTGTACACAAAGCCTTGATTGTTTGTTGTTTTTTCTTTCCAAGGTAATTTAAATTTATATCAAGGATATTTATTGTCTAGTCACGTTACTTGCAATTATCACTGATAAGAAACAAGCTAACCAATCCCATCATGATTATAGCAGATCTTTCTGCTAGGTAGCTCTTTTTTTTTTTTTTTTCCTAGGACTTCATTGTATTCTGTGATTAAATAATTTGTTTTCTAATACATCCACAAATCAGGAAGATTTGTGGTTCTTCCTGAAAAGGAGGTATGTTTGCATAAATTTTTCATAATTTGTATTTATAGTGACATTTTATAAGATTCTTTCACAGAAACCAAAGGGAATTTGAGATGAAGTTATTAGAAGAAAATAATTTTATGTGATTAAAGAATTAAAGATTTGTACCTGTGTAATGATAAATCAGTGCACTGGGGAAGAATTCTCTAGTGTTAATTTTGCACCTAACATATTGTCTAGCACTTAGCTGTTCAACATTTATGTCTTGAATAATCAAAAACTATGTATGAATGTACTTTTCTAATATAAGATTGAATTTTATTCTATAAAAGGACCCTGGAATACCATTTATATACATATGTGTGTGTGTGTGTATAATATTTCTAGTCTTAAACCTATATCTATATATCAAATCCGTATGTACCAAGGAAAGGCTGGCAGCAAAAAACTTAAAAATTAGCTGATAGCCAACATAATCTGACAAGCTAACTATTTTCTTTCATAAAACAGAAAATAATGCAGCGGGTAAAATGGTATTTGGTCTAAAAAGTAATATAGATTTGAAAATATAGCCTGAATTCACAGAACATTCTCTCTTTTAATTAAAAACATGTTGGTCTACCAAGGAGATAATCAAAGCTTACATTTGTAAACTTCCAGCATTAACACTTTCAAATTGAATTTGATACTTACTTGCTAAGATTTTTTTTCCTTGTATAGTTACAACAAACTCCAAGTGAGAGAGCAGTTGTGAAAGCACTTACATTATTTATGCTATATTAGTGAAAACCATCATTCATTTTCCTTATTAATAATATTAAATGTATGTGGAGAAACACTTGATCCATGGAGCTCACATGTGGCTACCTTGGGTTGACCATAGCCCGATTCAAAGTGTCTTATAGATATTCCAGTAGGGTGATAAGAGTTCGTTTGCCCAGCGATTTAAAATTGTTCCCTGAAAGTAAGCCAGGCTTTTTTTGTGTTTGAGATGTGGGGCTTGTCATGAGGTTTCATTTGAACAAAGGGCTCACCTGGGAAAAAGTTAGAAAACGACGGCTACCTTAAAGCCCCAAGTTCTTTCATCTTCAATAAGATTCCTCATGCAGCAGCAAGTGTTATCCGTTTAAAATGGAGTTTTAGATTAGGTAACTCTTCTGCTCAAAGGTTTCCAGTGGCTTCTTATCTCAATTAGAATAAAATCCAGTCTTTACCATGAACTACAAAGCCCTACGGTACCTGCCGCACTCACCACCAGCTATGAAATTCTCCCTGGTGCCTCATACCTGACCTTGCCTCTGCTGCGGAGGCCTCCTGGTTACCCTTTCAACTGTCAAGCACGCGCTGGTATCAGACCTTACCCTTGCTTTTCTCTCTTCTTGGGATGCTCTTCCCCCGGGTATGAACATGGTTCACCCTTTAACTTCATTCAAATCTTCACCAAATGGTTCCCTACCAAGAATGCCAAAGCTGAGCCCATTATCTAAAATAGTACTCCAGATGCTCTTCATTTCCTTATTCTGCCTTATTTTCCTGCTTAATTTTTTTTTGTCCAGAACAAAATTCCATAGACATTCCTGCTTAAAATTTACTTTTGCCTGATGTATTACGTATTTATTGTTTGTCTATGTCTGTCTGCCCAGTTAGAATGTAAGCTTCTTGGGATCAGGGCTGTATTCTCTAGTGCCTAGAATGTACCTGGCACTTGGCTGGCACCCTGACCAGAATGTCTGTGTGAACTCATGGCAAGAGTTTCTTTAGTTTTTCAGTCTGCTTACTTTGTTTATGGGGAATAATTGACACAATGCTATTCTGGTGCAGCACTTTTCTTCTTCAACTCCTGGCCTCAGGTGATCTGCCCACCTCAGCCTCCCAAAGTGCTGGGATTACAGGCATGAGCCACCGTGCCCGGCCAGCACTTTTCTCATTTAGTCAACTAAGGTACTGGCTGAAGGCTGGAGGTTGGTTGACTCCAGCATTTTCCTATTAAGAATCTAGAATACTGAAGCATAGGTGGTCCCAAAGAGCAATAGGTCTTCTTGCAAGATGATTTACAGCGAAGGTGTAGGGAAACCACGGGGAAAACAGAACTAGTTTACATAGCCTAAATTTGGATTCTGTTCTGTTAATTTCCCTAGGATTTCACAGACATAGATCACGAATATTTTTATCTACATCTGCAAAAGGAAAAATGCATCCAAATAGAGGATAATTCTATCTCTAAGTGTTACACAATAGGTTTTTCTACACTTGAAAAACAGACTCTCAAGCCCGGCGCCTGGTTTGTTAAAAATCATACTTTTTCTACACCACTCTTTGACAAATCTTAAACTTGAAAAAACCTCAAATCTTGAAAAATAATCCCAGGTCATTCGGCTGCATCACCTTATACTATTTCTATTTAAGCAGTAAACTCCTTACAGCTTGCTTTAAGTTACAAAGCAAGCCCAATAGCTGGTTTGTTAAAAATCATACTTTTGGCCGGGCACGGTGGCTCACACCTGTAATCCCAGCACTTTGGGAGGCTGAGGCGGGCGGATCATGAGGTCAAGAGATCAAGACCATCCTGGCCAAGATGGTGAAACCCCGTCTCTACTAAAAATACAAAGATTAGCTGGGCATGGTGATGCGCACCTGTAGTCCCAGCTACTCGGGAGGCTGAGGCAGAAGAATCGCATGAACGCAGGAGGCAGAGGTTACAGTGAGCCAAGATCGTGCCACTGTACTCCAGCCTGGTGACAAAGTGAGACTCTGTCTCAAAAAAAAAAAAAATCATACTTTTTATATGCAATTCTTTGACAAATCTTAAACTTAAAAAAATTTCAAATCTTGAAAAATAATCGCAGGTCTTTCAGCTGCGTCTATACTATTTGTGTTTAAGCAGTAAACTCCTTATAGCTTCTGTCCTTCCCAAATTTGTGGTTTTTTAAGGTTTACATAGTTGGCCCTGTGTATTGACAGGTTCTGAAACTATGGATTCAACCAACTACAAATCAAAAATGTTTGGGAAAAACAAAACGCAATAAAAAATAATACAAATAAAACCATCGAGATAATAACTATTTACATAGTATTTACATTGAATTGGTACTCTAAGTAATCTAGAAATGAATAAAGCATAAGGGAGGATGTGCTTTGGTTTTTTGCAAATCTGTGTCATTTTATATAAGAAACTTCAAGATTCGTGAACTTTAATATGGGGTTGGGCCTGGGGAACCAATCCCCCAGGGATAACTAGGGACTACTGTACTTCTGCCAAAATAATATTTATGCAGTGAGCAAAGAGAGTTAAAGGTGCTTTGGAATAGTTTTTCAGGAAAACACAATTGTCTAATTGGAACAAAAGGGATTCATTTTTCTAAAGTGCAGGCATTTATTTGAATATAAATTGACTGAAGCTTATGAAAGAGATACGTCGCAGAAGTGTGCTTACTTGACAGGATTCCTGACAGCGTCTGGATCTTGGGCTGTGACGGAGCCTATTGTGGTGTTTATCTGAGCATCTTCTCTTATTTGTAGGATGTAGGCCAGTTTGCTGAAGACAGGAGGCTCATCTACATCCTCCACCACAATTCTAACCGTGGCCGAATCTTTGAAAGGTCCCAGGTAGAGAAATCGTGGCTCAACATGAGGATTGGAGGCTTCCACTTTAAGGGTATACACTTTCTTCTTTTCAAAGTCCAAGAGCTTGGGGTGGGGGAGTGGGGGAAGAAGTGACATATTTAAAGCAGCCAAGATGCAGAAAGCCAAGACATGAAACATTTTTGGTGTAAATCACTGACAAATAAATGCAATCATACTGTTTAGAGAAACACATTAGTGTGATATTGGACAAAGGCAGAAAAGGTAAGATGTAATTTTTTTTTTTTACATCTAGGCTGTTAGGCAGGAAGTGATTATAAAATCCGTGAAGGAGCCACATAGCCCTGAAAAATATATGGGCTGAAACCACGCCTACTGTTGATTAAAAGTGGGTACTGAGATGCAAGGCATTGTACCAGGAAGGAAGGGCACTTGGAAGCAGGAGTCTGGTAGAGGCCACTCTGTCCCCATTTTAAAAATCCTCATGTTTCACTAGAGGGACCATCACAGGCAAGCTGGCAAATACGCAGTGGGTTATTCCATGTCAAATGTTCTCACATCTGGCTTTAATTACTGATGAGTATTTAAAACTGGCCAATGTCTTGGCCCCACCCTGGACCATTAAACCAACATATCTGGGGTTACCAATTAAAATCTGGATTATTAAACACTTCCCCTAGTGATTCTATGGTGCAGCCAGAATTGAGAGCCACAGGTTTGCATTGTGAATCCTTTGCCATCATTCAGACCACATAAAGTTTTTTTTTTTTTGCATGAGGTAATGAAATATTCCAAATGGTAGCCTGATAAGGGCATTGGGCTAATTATTTGCCAGAGAAAGTAATGATCATTGTTGTCAAGGGTCTTTAGGAAAAGTAGCTTGTTTTGGAGACATGGTGAACCCAAATGCTTATTGCTGACTTTTAGTTTTAGATGATAATATGACAAGGCTCACTAGAAACGCAATTAATCAAGACGTTAGTGAATGTGATTTAGTCGTCTAGGCAAAATTTCAGTTCAAATCTGATAAGGCACCAAGAAAATTAAGAAGGTTAATGCACACTAATGGGCTTCCTAATTATATTATAGTATAAAACATTAGTCTGAGTGTCACTTAAACATGTTTTATTGTGTTTTCAGATATTAAAACACGTAATCCAAAGCTTGGGAGGAAAAAATACCTCTTGTTATTTACATCCACCAATGCTTATATTTGTTAGAAAAGATAATAGTATGCTAAAGGAGAGAGAAAATATTACACCATACATGATAAAAGTGAAATCATAAAAATTTAACCAAAATTAATATTATTTTTAGTCTTGAAGCCTACAATGTATTGGTTTTGAATTTTTGCCATACTTTTGTATACTGCTCTGCGGTGCTAGGTAATTTGGAGGATAAAATAATGAATCAATACTTTGGAAAAAAATAGAAATCAGAAGATAAAAGATTTATCACTGTGTCCCAAAAAGTAGCTAAAGCAGTCACAGGAAATTTATGGTATTTAATTTAAATTTGTGGTCTTTATCCTCTTTCTGTGAGGGGAGTCACCTTGATCAGTGCTTGCTGTGCTCTTGTCCTTCACAGCGTGCGTCACAATTTGTGGTTATACATTTGTTTGTTTACTCGCCTCCTTGTGTCTTTCTGCCAAGACTGGAAGTTCCATGAGAGCAGAGAACATCTGCTGCATGTGCCAGTGCACCTCCAGCACCCACAGCAGTGTCTGGCACTGTTTGTTTATTTACTGTTCATTTAAAGTATTTACTTTATGTATTTTTTTTTTGAGACAGAGTCTCACTCTGTCACCAGGCACCATGCTGGAGTGCAGTGGCACAATCTCGGCTCACTGCAACCTCCACCTCCCGGGTTCAAGCAATTCTTCTGCCTCAGCCTCCTGAGTAGCTGGGACTACAGACGCATGCCACCATGCCCAGCTAATTTTTATATTTTTTTAGTTGAGACGGGGTTTCACTGTGTTGGCCAGGATGGTCTCGATCTCTTGACCTCGTGATCCACCTGCCTCGGCCTCCCAAAGTGCTGGGATTACAGGCGTGAGCCACCGTGCCCGGCCTACTTTATGTATTTTTATGAATATCACTTATTTATATTACTTATTTACTTAGGAGATTCTTAATAAAAATTCACTGGATGTATAGAATTAACATGAATACATATAATTTTAGATCCCTGAAAGCCAACCCAAGAGATCTCAGTGTCATTAGAATTGGCATTTTTTTTCTTTCTTTTTTTTTGAGACAGAGTCTCACTCTGTCACCCAGGCTGGAGTGCAGTGGCGTGATCTCGGCTCACTGCAACCTCTGCCACCCAGGATCCAGCGATTCTCCTACCTCAGTCTCCAGAGTAGCCAGGTTACAGGCATCTGCCACCACACCCAGCTCATTTTTGTATTTTGAACAGAAATAGGTTTTGCCATGTTGGTCTCAAACTCCAGGATTCAGGAGATCCTCCTCTCTTAGCCTCCCAAAGTAGGAGCCACTATGCCCAGCCAGAATTAGCATTTTTTTCTGAAAATAGTAAGTAAAGTAAAAATCTAAAGGAATGTTTATATAAGATATAATTGCCCCTGGTAACTTGGGAACTGGAGAAAAGTAAATGGGTTCACTTTGTACGGTGTTTAAGAAGTGGCGTTACCTTTTTGACAGTTATAATCCCTTCCTGGGTTTCCTGGTCGGTGATGACGTCAAACATATCCAGCCCCTCACCATCTGTGATGCTGTACTCAATTTCAGCATTTTCTCCCACATCAGCGTCGCTGGCTTTGATCCTGCCAATTGGTGTACCCGGTGGAGAAGATTCAGGAGTTTTAAACTGGTATGTACCTATTAATCACCAGACAGATATCAGTCAAACATAGACTAACTGTACTCTGTCATCATAAAAACAAAACCCATTCTCTAACAATCCTTTAAGACATTACCATCAGGTAGATTTGTGCTTTCCTCAAAATAACTAATGGTGGCCTGTTCCCCTTATGTCTTTACTTTCATGGTTGTTAAGAATATTTCTTCTTGACCTGTCTCCTTGCAAATGAAGAACACTTTCTGTCCTGTAAACAGGCTCTTAAGTTTATGATGTGGTTGTGAGAACAACTGAACAGCTACAGGAGGCACAGAAGGTTTCAAAGCTTTTTGTTCAGTTAATCTAACAGAAAGAGTAGAGAAGAATTTAATCTGAACTGCAACTTTAATTACTAGGTATTCTTTAAAAGCTTTCCTTCTACCATCGCTAATAATAGCTGGAGGTAGAAAGAAATTACAGCAAGTTGGAGGCTGTATCCAAGTAGCTATCCTTTTACTCATACACGGAGCTGGACCTAGTTGCAGAGTTAGAGATATAGGTAAATAAATACATTACGGGATAAAACACCTAATTTTTTTCTTTTGACTCTTTTAAATGTTATTACTATATTATTTTATGTATAGGTTTCTCCCATACTTATATTTGTATTACTAATTTGAAATCTATGTTTCCTAGACACCTTTTTTAAAAAACTATGCTCCTGTTGCAAACTGAGTTTAGAGAGACTACATATAACTTTCAGTTTGCATCTGCCGAGTCACCATGTACTTAGCATCAAAAATATCAAATAGTAAAACCAAAGCTTATTCTATCTTTCCCATTACATTTTTTCAACCATTCATACAAATGATTTGAAAAGAATTTAAACGTTCTGTGGCACTACTAAAGTGTAGGCATTCAATAATAGTAATCTCCTAAGTATTGAGTTCATACTTGGTAAAATGATAAAGTAGGCTATTTTTTTGACTCAAGTACATGACTCAAAATGAGTTTGTGTGTGTGTGTGTGTGTGTGCACGTGTGTGTGTGTTGTTTTTTCTCCAGACAGGGTCCCATCCTGTTGCTCAGGCTGGAGTGCAGTGGTCCTGCTGCTCAGGCTCAAGCAAAGCTCCCACTTCAGCCTTCTGAGTAGCTGGGACTACAGGTGCACACCATCATGACTGTCTAATTTCTGTATCTTCTTCTTTCCCTTGCCTTGGCAGATTGCTCAATAACAAGTCACAGGCTATCTAAGCATAGCAGAGTGAGTAACAAACTCCTGTGATACCTAGGTGCGAAGGAATCTGTATGTTATTCTTCCCCAGGGAATCTCCATATTAAAAAGGAGGTTTTTGGGCAAACTGTGGTGATCCTGATAGTTTTTTTTTCTTTTCTTTTTTTTTCATTATGAATACTTTTAAAAAAATATTTATTTATGATGCTTTAAGTTCTGGGGTACATGTGTGGATTGTGCAGGTTTGTTACATAGGGCCTGATAGTTTTCATTTCAGGCCTCTGTAAGGAAAATTCCAGGCCTCACAGAACCTTTCTTTTATTTGTTATATCAGATATTCCTTAATTAACTCTGATCTTTTTGCATTTAGCTAACTGATGAAAAACTAGAAAAAATAAAGAAAATGAAACTACTTCCTGTTGATCCATGTATATCTCTATTCTAAAGGAAGCCCATATTAGCTGATTCGTTTTTTAAAAATGCCGTGATAGAACAAGTGGGTTTTCTGTATAATAATTGAGCTAGCTTTTGTAGGAGACGATGGTCCCAAAGGGATTTTGTTCCTGGAAGAAAAGTTACATTAAAACCAGTTCCCTGTTGGGTAGCTCTATGTGAGAGTTTTTAGCATACTCCTGAAACCACACTGATATTCATGGATGTTGTTTTTTCTTCTTCTTCCTTCTTATCTAATCACGAGAGTTAACGATTTTGGAGACAACTTTCGGTATCTCAACTAACCATAATGTAGAAAACGATTTGATTACAAATGGATTAAGTACCTAGTTACTTCCACAGTTATATTTTTAGAAACAGTAAAATGATAAATCCTCCCCTTACAAAGCTTTGTGAGGATTTAAAAGAGATTACATGCCTGATTAAATTCACAGAACTTAAAGTCAAATTTTTCCTAACAAATTGCAGCATGCTTGTATACATATGTTCTGCATGAGCAGATTTATGTCTGTGGTAGTTTTCTTAATAAGGAAAAATGAAACAATGATGTTGCCTTTACAACAACAACAGAAATCACTCAGCTAATTACCAGTAGAGGAATGTAAATGTTCACATTTCTGGAGTGCATGCCACGTTGGCAACTCATTTTTTAATAAAAGTGCCAGTTCTTAAGTCCACTAACTTTGACAATAATGATGACAATAGAATATAAAAATTCTTAAAGTTCAAGTTTTATAAAAGTGCATTAAAGAAACTCATTCAATCAAATGTGCCTACTCTGCGGGAATCGGGGAGGGTTGTCGTTGACATCAGTCAGTGTGATGTTGACTGTGGTGGTCCCAGATAGTCCTCCCATCTGGCCGCCCATATCCTTGGCTTGAATCACCACTTGATACTGCTCCCTGTTTTCTCGATCCATGTTGAGCAAAGCTGTCTTGATGATACCTGTGGATGTAAAATTTAAGAGTCAGAAGGATGCATTAAGAATACTTTATGGAATCATTTATTTATGCAAACAATCATAAACTGTCACCCACAATATGCAAAACATTGTGCAGATGTCATGGTGATATAAAAATAATTATATGCAGCCTTTATCCTCAAGGATATTACAACCACACACAGGGGAGATAGATACATTTAAAAAAGCCTGTAATACAAGGAGAATAAAAATAAGTACAAGTCAGATGCTGCAAGAGTATAGACTATTAAGGGTTATAAGACACTCAATGTTATAATTACATTATGGATGTATAAATATTAAGTGTTATGACACAGCAAAATCTAAAATGGCTTGTGATATAAAGGTGTACTAAAATAGCTGCTTGATAAAAGACATTCAGGTGAATTATGAGGAAATTGTTAGGAAAGCCACATACTTGAACTGACTCTTTTTGAGTTTCCCATTATGGATTGGCTCATTGTCCCTCAAATATACCTACCATAATAAATGCTCTGAGGATTTTCTAAATTATAAAACTATGGTCTTTGGGAAATATAACATCAGTCCTCTAGTAATGATCATCTTGTACAATCCTAGAGAATTTTGGAATTAAGTTTCAAGGTCTTTCAGCCTTTTAGAATTCCTAAAACTGACCTGAACTTTAGTTCAACTGGCCCCAACGGCAACCAAAATTTTTAAGTGAGGTTAATTTTGTTAGGTAGTTATAAAATAGTGAAAGAAATTCTAAAAGTTTGCCCAGTTTCTATGTAAGGTTTATGCTTAAATTAACTTTCTTTCAAATTTTACTGGAGAAGCCTTTATAACCTTCTGCAGAAGCACATTCTAGTGCTTAACAACAAATGAAGCAAAAATATCTTTTTAAAATTTTTAACAAGAATACCTCAGACAACAGGTCAATTTTATTCTGATAGTCCTGGCTTCAGTGAAAGTGCACCTGCTTTCTGTTCTCCAAATAATAGCACTTCTCTATTTAAATACAGGAGATCACCTTAGCCTTTCGTCCTTTAAGTTGAATAATTCTAATTTTTCATCCTCATTGTTTTTCAACTCAACATTTTCTTTCTCCTTGGGATTCTCTCCAAGTTCATCGCACCACTTAACACAGAGATTTCCAAGTGGATGTGGGAAGCTAGAGAGGTTTTGCTTTCTACTGAGAATAATGGATGTTTTAAAAAAGGTATAAAAGGAAATTGACTCATTATGATAAACAAGTGTAGAATTTACTAGACAGTAAAGTGATATTTACTAAAACCAAATCATTATAAGATAGGATGCTACTTTGTGGAGAAAATACAGAAAACAGAAAAATGAGATGTTGACAAAAGCATTCCAGATGGCATTTCACTTTGATTAGGACTCCATCCGTTAGAGGGCTAGACAATGATGTGATAACAAACAATGCAAAATCTTAGTGGCTTCACACAAGTAAAGTTTATTTTTTGCTTGTGCTCCAGACAGGTAAGCAGGTAGCTCTGTTCACCATGCCACTCAGACATTCAGGCTATAGACTACATCTCAACACTGGTTTTCATGATCACTGTGGCAAGAGACAGGAATGTGGCGGATTGAAAATTTTACTAAGAAGTGACTTGTATCATCATCATAAATCACATGGCTACATCTAGTTTCAGAGCAGAATAGAGAGACACAATCCTACTAAATATTTAGAAAAAAAAGATTTGGAATATCTGTAAACAGGCCAATAGCTATCAAAAAGGGGTTGCTTTGCCCCAAACTGGAAGAAAACTAAGGCAATGCATAATTTTTCTCAATCTACTCTATATAAAGGGTGAGTGAAAGATTCATTGTCAGATTTTTTAATTAAAATGATTCAGATGTCATGTTTATAAATATATCATTAGCGTTTGGTAGATGAATATAAGAAAATCCAATCACACTGATTATTTTTATTAAAAAATATGCTAGCTCAGCTGAGCATGCCAATTAAAATTACAGATTGTAAAGAGAAAGATCAAAAAGTCTAACCTGTTTCTGATTCAACTGAAAAATAGGGCTGTCCCTGTAGAATACTGTAGACAACTTTAGCACTGTTCCCATATGTTGGATCATCTGCATCCGTTGCGGTGACTTGGACAACAAATGTACCTGTAATGACAGAAACATAAAGTGAAAACACATCAGGAGTTCATATCAATCTTTGACATACACTTTAAAAACCACACAATCTGAATTTTGTATGGAAATATCATGCTCACGAGTGGAGAACTTTGATAGGATGCCAGGAGAAAAAGAACTGGATTCTTCAAAGAAATAGAATCAACATTTATAAATATTTTAAGGATTAGGTCACAGAGAAGCATGGGAATGATCATGACTTCAGGTGGAGCTGATTCCAGCCCGTTTCCAATGGCAGGAATTGGAACTGGACTCTTGCTTTACTGATTCTTTCAAGTTATCCAGGACAGTCAATCAGCGTCTTGCTTCCTTTGTCCACAGGAATTAGTTTAGGAGTTGTCCAATCAGGAGCCACTCATAGTTTTGCTGGAAATTCTGTCATAGATACTCTTTTTCTTGGATTCTAAAGTGCTGATACACATTTGCAGCAGCTATTTTGTGATCTTAGAAATGCCAGCTTGAGGCCAAAGTTGAACAGAATAGAAAATTACAGAAAAACAGCTAGAACTCAGATCAAATCCTGTCCAAAGCCCATTTTACTTTTGGACTTAAGTGTTGTGACCAATAAATGCTTATTTGTTGTTGTTTAAACTAGTGTGGGTTGGGTTTCCTGTTATTTACCAATAAAAGCATCCTAAATGATAAATCTATCTGACAATTCTAAACGGTTGAAAGACCTTGAACCTTAAAGTCTGCAGTTATGGGTTACATAAAGAATCAATGAATTGAAACAGCAGAGCACAAACATCTGGAATCTGTAATTCCAAAAGGTTATTATAATTAAATTGTATATACAAAGAAGGCTATTACATTTCAGATCAGTATTCTTATTTTAGAGACCACAGTCTCCTAACAATCTTCAAAATATTCCTAACTCCCTGAAATTCCACATAAATTTTTATGTATATACCTACATGCCTATTTCACTGAAGAGAAGGTCCATTGATTTTATATGATTCTCAAAGGGCTCTGTGACTCCCAAAAGGAGAAGCGTCAATGATTAAGATCACTTAATGGCTGTTTTTTTTTAATTTGTATCAGATAACCGGTAAGCATACTGCTGGAGTTTCCCTTTCCATGAAAGGGGAAGGGAAGTTACATCTAGGGAGTATTAGGAATCCTACATTGCTTTTGTAGTAGCTAGCCAATTTCACGTATTGAACAAATAGATCGTAATATGTTAGGCTTGGCTACCCTGAATGTATATTGCTGATGCACAGAACAGAGTACCTACCCTGCAATTTGTCACAGGAGGCAGGGAGAGTGAGAACATCTTACGGCTTTTAGAGTGAGAGTGAAGTCAACAAACACTCAAGTACTTACTTAACATTAACACAACATTTGATTGCTTTTAGAATATGATATCTAATGTTTATTCATTGCTAAATATTGTACTAGGGGTTCTGCCCCTGTTTTCTCATCTAATCCTCATGATAGCCCTTAGGAGTTGACATTTATTATTTATTTTTTCAAGATACAGAACTGGAGGATCAGAGAAATCAAATAATTTGCCCAAGGCTACACTGCTGGCTCTAGTAGAGAGAGTTTCCAATTCAGTTCTGTTTGATACGAAGTCCATGTTTGCTCCCACGCTGTTGTCCCACTACCTTGATGTAATTTCTTGAAGATGCCTTTGTATAATCACAATAATGACATATCAATTAAGGATGATGAATATCAGCTTAACTGTGACTGTGTGCAAATTGAAAAAAGGCTTTTTGGACCCTCAAGATGTGTTGCTGTCAACTCCCCCTAAATGTTTGTAATACAAATTTAATTCTATAATGGCTTCAAAAGTGAGTGTCACCCCTTAGAATTGTGCAGTGCAATACCTGCATATCTGGTTACAGTTGCCCTGAATGGTCCTGATGAAGAGACTATTCTTCATGAATTCTTCTGCCTTTTACCATGGAAAGGAGACATCTTTTTCCTAACAAATTTTCCTCTTTAAAGAATGCCATGCTATTGCTGCTATAACCAGTGAAGAAGAAGAAGAACAAAATCCAATCATCTCTCTCTTTGCTTTGTGAGGCTTGCAATTTTTGTAACAAAACAAAGTGGCTTTACATAATGAGATAAGCAATTTCTTCATAAGAAAAGTGTAGATGTTTTACAATGATTTCCATGGATTGGTTATTTTCTGTGTCTTGGATCTGTGAACTACCATGTCTCTGATAGCTAGCTGACAGAATCATAATAGAGTTACATAATTTCAGCTCTTTTGAATTTCACCGAGTGAAAATAAAAATAATTCTTTATATAAGTAGTTTAAAATTTGTCACTGTCTTACATGAAGTACTTCAGTGTGGCTAAGAATGATGTCAGTGAAATTGTTTTTCTTAATTTAAATCCTGTTTACTTCTCCTAATTTAAACAAATTAAATCTACTACTTATTTAAAATAAGTAGTGGAATCGTGTATAAAATGTTAATTCACTCTATATATGTCATGAAAGTCTCTTCATTTCCACCAGGTAATAAAAGGTCTTCTCCCTAGACATAACCTTCCTATTGTTTATGGATTAAAAAATGTTCTTTGAATCTCTTTCCCAGATATACAGTTACTAGTTACTTAAAGCAACCATCACTACTTTTTAGACTGGATTGTAAATTTAAGCTTTTATTTTCTATCTGGGAGGTTGTTACTTGGACCCTAACACCAATGTGGGCTGAGAGAAGTGTAGGTTGCTGTCCTTAAGCCCAAGAAAGAGAATGGGTGTTCAGGATGGGAGAGAAAGGAGATGGTCTCTCTTCTGACCTCTTGCTCCCACCCTGCCACTTTTCAGAATCTCTTTAGAAGAAATGTGGTTTTAAAAATAAGAAATAGAAATAACATTTGACCCAGCAATCCTATTACTGGGTATATAGCCAAAGGATTATAGATCATTCTACTATAAAGACACATGAACATGTATGATTATTGCTGCAGTATTTACAACAGCAAAAACTTGAAACTAACCCAAATGCCCATCAATGATAGACTGGATAAAGAAAACGTGGCACATATACACCATGGAATACTATGCAGCCATAAAAAGGATGAGTTCATGTCCTTTGCAGGGACATGAAGCTGGAAACCATCATTCTCAGCAAACTGACACAAGAACAGAAAACCAAACACTGCATGTTCTCACTCAGAAGTGGGTGTTGAACAATGAGAACATATGGGCACAGGGAGGGGGACATCATATATCAGGGCCTATTGAGGTGTGGGTGAGCTAGGAGAGGATTAACAGGGGATGGGGGATTGGGGAGGGATAACATTAGGAGAAATATCTAATTTTTAGATGATGGGATGGATGCAGCAAACCACCATGGCATGCGTATACCTATGTAAGAATCCTGCACGATCTGCACATGTACCCCAGAAAAAGTATAATTTTAAAAAAGAAAAAAAATAAAATGAGACTAGAGTAATATTAGGAAACATGCACTTACAGTAATATTAGAAAACAAGGAGAAGGAAAAATTCTCTTTTCCCCACCCATGTATTAGGACATACATGGTTTGAAGAAGTGAGCATCTAAATTCATTCAGCTCAGTACTCGGAGCTCATTGGATTCCTTATTCAGTGGATGCACTAGGGGAGAGCCAGTTTTTGGTTGAAGTCACATCTCACTCACCGACATCAGACATTTCGGGGACGGTGGCTGTGTAAACCTCCTTGGTGAATATTGGCTCATTGTCATTGATGTCATGGATCTTGATGATGAATTCAGACTCGGGCTCCACGGGTCTCCCTGTCCTTCTGTTTATAGCTTGAGCTCGAAGGATGTAAACAGGTTTTTCTTCCCTGTCCAGCCTCTTGGTGGCCTGTATGTCGCCTGTGTTTTCATTAATAATGAAGAGATCTCCTGCTCCATCTCCTGAAAGGATATATTTAAGTGATCCATCTCCTCTATCCTGGTCTGAATGTAACTAGTGTAGAAAAAAAAAATTAAAGAAAGTAAAAGTCAAGCATGTGGTCCTAAACTGTTTTTGTCTTTTTGGTGCATGCTATGTTAACTTTTATTCAATTATTTCTAAGACTTGCAGGTTTTTTTCTTTTTACCATTTACATAACCTCTCAATGGTAAATTCCTTCATTAATGAACATGTGTCCTTATAACCATAGCATTTTCCAGAACTGGATCAGAGTTTGGGAGAAAATTTAGTAATCTTTATTTTGAAGAGGGGAAAACAAAAGGCAAGGGCAATAGTAAGATAGCCAAGGACATATTAGGCTGGCCGGAATGAAACTCTTTTCACTATTTTCCTATTTCCACTACAGCTTTCACATTCCACTAATACACTCTTGCCCTCACTTATATGTACACAAACATATTAGAGAAGCAATATCCTATTAAAAAAAGGACTTTGATTTTTGAATCAGAGAGACTTGGGTATATTCTGTTTCTACCTTACATTTATTCTCTTGGTGAATTTAGGGAAGCTTGGCAACCTCCTTGAGTCTTGGAGATTATAATAATTTTTTTTCTGGGAAGATGTGATGTTTATTTATTTATGAAATTCTTCTCGAAGCATTTGAGAAATATCCTAAGGGCTGCCATGAGCAATACCTTGAAAATCACTGGACTAGATAATTTACATGTCACTTGGAACAATAACATTTCACATTCAGATTTTAGTATAAGATAGGAAAGGAACTTCTAATAATTAGAGTCAATCTAAAATTGAAATAGTCTGTCTTATGAGGTAGTGAGTTCCCTGCTCCTAAACGTAATCAAGCAGAGACTCTGATGACTAACTGTCAGTGATACGGTCTGGGTTAAGGGTCAAATTAAGTGAATTCTGAGGATACCATGGAAATAGAAGATGAGAATCCTAACTTGGATAAGTAGTCCATGTTTCCTGTCCCAAAGATTACATCCACAGTGTTGAGTTTCTAATGTTTCCTAACTTCCCTTTTTCTCACCCAGTAAAAGGTTAGATGATACCT